>PVJH01006906.1:0-96763 GCA_004026705.1 Nesogale talazaci
GCTGGTGGCTGATGACTGCTAAATTTATCTTTAAAGCTCATTTGTCCCCCACTGGCTCCAACGTGTTCTCATCTATCCCACGACCTAGTAAATGTTTCTCCTTCGCATTTTTAGAAGCTGCTCATTTTACTAAGAAATTCCTTGATTCAAAGTAGCATAAATGCACTCAGAATGCAGCCGAACTTCACATGAGACAGAACAGGATGCTAGAAACATTTTTAAACAGCAAGCCAGTTTCTTTCCCTCTTCTTCTCCTTCTCTTACATATTGTCCCTCTCTGATTTCTCTCTTCTTTTTCTTTTAAGATTTTGCTAATGCATGGGTTCCTTAGTCCCTTCCATTTCCCTTTAGTTTAATTCTCAATATAAATTAACTTACAGTCTATTGATCTCAGACTTACACTACCTGGAGAGAAAAATGTGTTCTCCCTGCTTGGATTGGATGTTCACACTCTTTCAACCAGCTGAAACCAAAAAAAAAAAAAAAGACAATCAAGTGCTCAGTGATCAAGTACTTCCACCAGCTCAAGTTTCCCATTCTTCAAAGGAACTGTCTTCAGCCCTGCCCACAAGCTCTCTCAATTTCCCACACAATCCTTTTTCAGTTGACTGTGAGTCTTCACAGAAGGCAAGTGAGAAGTAGGTGGAGACCACAGCTGACTGATGATGTGTCCTCCAGGATCTCCCCCTCCTGGTGTTGACAATCTTGTGTCACCCTCTCTCTAGTCAAGGCTTAGATGGGACTATAGTCCAATCCAGTGTCAACACCCTCAGAGAGTTTGTGAAAGTGAAGAGTCCTTCTGACTTTACTCTCTGCCTACCACTCTAACCCCAGCAGCTGGTGCTCCCTAAATATATTTCCTGCTCTCCTTTCCTGCTAATTATACTGCTAATACACTTTTTCCTTTCCTGCTAATAGAACCAGCAGATGAGCTGCTTACCCTTCATCTGTTCAAATCCTTCTAAGTTTCTCCATCTCTTTAAACTCTGTTCCGAATATTTTTTTCCAGGGCACTCTCCCCACTTCCTCACATCTCTTTCTGCAAGAGATGGATCCGTGCTCCCCAGACACACCATCTTCATGTCTCCATGATCCTCATCCAGAATTTCCTTCCTCTTGGATTGGAAAAACAATCCTTCCTCTCCATAAGTCAAGATAAACATGAATGCAGGCATACCTCAGAGATATTGCCGGTTTGGTTCCAGAACACAGAAATAAAGCAAATATCCTGGTGCAGCAAGTGGCGTGTCTTTTGTTTTGTTCTGTTTGGCTTTCTGGTGTATATAAAAGTCATGTTTACACTATACTGCATTATGGAAAAAAGTTCAAGGTGTTGTGAGAAACGGAAGCACAAAGTGAGCACATGCTGCCGGGAAAATGGCACCAAGGGACATGATGGACGCCGGGCTGCCACCAACCTTCAACTTACAACTAACACAACACCTTCGTGGCCTAGTAGAGCCGAAGGCAACAGCACAGGAATGCCTGTGGCTTTGGAAAATCTCCAGACCCCGCACCTGGCCCTCACTTCTAGGAACAAATGCTCCTTCCTTACCTCTGTTTCCCTGCACTTGGCCCCTGTTTCTGTAGGATCTTAGTATTTGTCCCCCTTTCCTGAAGTTTGCTACATGACCTAGGGAGCGTGAGGAGAGCCACCAGACCAGGGATCATGAGACAATTCCCTCAGATGGGTATTTCAAGAGTATCAAAGAGATTCTTCCAGAAGGTGCGCAGGCCTGGAGAAAGAAGAGCAGGAGAAGCCAAGCATGTTGTAAAGACTCCTTGAGAGAGCGAGGATGGCACCGATATACACTGGAATTGTTTCTTCTGGAAGGCAAGGATGGCTGAGAGCACAAAATGGACAGGATAGATAGATTGTCCCTGCTGGGGACAGGAAGGTCCCTGCTGGGGTCCACTAAGGATAAATGAAATGGTGTTCATTCCTGGTTTGTAGTCTGCATATTAAATGAGGTCATCTGTGATTCTTGCCACTCATTAAGGTTCCTAACTATAGCTCAATATTCCATGCAGGCAGAGAGCTGGGCAAGTCTGTCTTAAGGCAGATTGTGCTGGATGGGCGGGATGGGCTAATGACACAGTTAATGACGTGAGAGACCCCAAGTCCAAGCTCTTGTGAGACAGCAGATGTTTGAGGGAGGACTTCTTTGGACTGCAAGCCCCAGTCAACATAAGCAACAGTGGCTTAAAAGGAAAAGCACTCAGCACGGGTCGAAGCAGGTTGTTTGGGGCTAGAGTGGTTCTACGAAGGACTCCAGGGCCCTCCTCTCTGGAGTACCAGTCTTAGAGGTGGCTGCTGTGCCTCAGCAACCCCACCCCCACCTCATTGCAGGCAGGAGGAAGGAAGATGGCCATGGCCCCCTCCCCTGCTTGCATTTCATCCTCCATAATGGCAGCCAGAACACAGTCACTCCTGGCTGCAAGGGAATTTGGAATATTCATTATTAGACAGGACAAAGGAAAACTAGATTGGTAGTGAGTTAACCTACCATATTTGCTATAATAGAAACAAAAGAAAATTTCAAATAACTGGTACAGTCAAGCACTGATGAAACATACAACTTTTCTCTAGGTCTTCAATGCTTTCTCCTTACCTCCACCCCCACTATCATGATACCAATTCTACCTTACAAACCTGACTAGACCAGAGCATGTACACTGGTACAGATAAGAGCTCACAACACAGATAAACCACTCAAGACCAATAATGAAAATAGAGATACCAGGAGAGAGAGAGAGAGAGAGAGAGAGAGAGAGATAGAAAGTGGGGGATGGGGGGGAGAAAGGAGGAACTGATCACAATGCTCTACAAATAGCCCCTTCCTAGGGGGATGGACAACAGAAAAGTGGGTGAAGGAAGCCAGCAGTCAGTGTAACACATGGGGGATTATAAATTTATAAATTATGAAGGGTTCATGAGGGAAGGAGGGAGGAAGGGAGGAAGGTTGAGGGATGGAGGAAATGAGGAGCTTATCAGCTCCAAGGGCTCAAGTAGAAAGAAAATGCTTTGGCAATGATGATGTACAATTGTGCTTGACACAATAGATGGATGGATGGATGGATGGATGGATGGATGGATGGATGGATGGATGGACGGACTAGTAGGTGGATTGTGATAAGAGCTATAAGGGCCCCCAATAAAATGACCTTTTAAAATTTTTTCAAATTTTTTTGGGGGCTGAGCCCCGGTGATGTAAGTGGTTGAGTGTGGAACTGCGGCCCATGGGCTTGGCAGTTCAAATCCAGCGGCAGTTCTCAGGAGCAGCGCTGGATAGTTCCCATGACCATCAGAGGGCAGTGATGCCCAACAAAAAAATTTTTTTAATTCAAATATTTTTTGTTATTGTGAATTAGGTGGGCGTTTACATAACAGACCATCGTATTTTTAAATTCCAGAACTTTAGCACGCTTTGACAAATTTTTGAGCCCTTCGTGTGTCCTGAAGGTAGCACCGGCCGTGCAGTGGATAAACCCTCTCACTGGAAAGCCAGGAGTTCAAATGCACCGGTCACTCCACAGGAGAAGGAGGTGGCAGCTGCTCCAGTCCCGGAAACCCTCTGGGGCAGATCTACTTTGGCGTCTGGGTTGGCTATGAGTCGCAATTGACTGCAAACCCACACGTTTTGTTTTGTGTTTTGTTTGGTGTCTCTCTTCTGATTAGGAGCATCTTGGAGGCCAGGGCTCTGGGTTAGTCTCTAAAACAGACAGACAAGCAACCTGAGATAGGTTCATAGCCCACAAATAGTCATTGAATTAATGTCTCGTTGAGGGAAAAGGCGCTAACGGGCTTCAAGTTGACGGCCAGCATGGGTATTGCTGAGCAGGGAATGTCCCTGAAAGTCACCACGGAAAAGCTGGGGTAGAAAAACTTCTCACAGGGGCATGAATGCTTTACGTATGCCTCCTCCTCCATGACGATCTGTGGCAATAGTCTCCTCTTCTATGCAAGAGACCCAACTCTTATTCCAGGCCAATGTCCCATAAGCACAGACCCCACTCACCCGTCCCTGGAGACTTGCATGTTGAAGTGAGGCTGAACAAGCTTACTGGAACTTCCAGATGCACTAGGAGGAAAGGTCAAGCAATCGACCTCAGCCCTTGAAAGTCCTATGAATCTCAACAAACGAATCTGCTTATCAATCACATGGAGAAACCAGGGCTGAGGAGAGTTTCATTCCATTGCTCCCAGGTCACCCAAGTTGCAGGCCAGTTCACTGATGGCTAGTCACCACGCAACTACGCCTCCAAGGACTGGAGCTGTGCTACAAAATGCAGGCAATCCCAACTAAGACCAACCCAGATATCGACAAGGCTGAATTATCTAAGAATAAGATCGGAAGACATGGCAAAGTGGATGATCACCCATCACAGAAGGGTATTTATAGGTGCACTTCAGGGGTCATAACAAGGAGGTGATAATAGGAGATGAGAAAGGACAAATAAATGCAAAGAAGTCATGTAATGGAGCCTAATGCAGACATGGAGGCTTCATGATGGACTATGGTCCCACCGAGGTTCAATGGTTAGAAGAGTTCCCTCGGTGAAGACTTCTAGATCCATAGGAAGACACCTTGTGAGGGCCTTGTGACCCTCTGTGCTTCCTCTCACTAGCTCAAGAAAAAGGCCCTACCTTGAAGAATCCAATGACATTGAAAAACTGGCAATGTTAGGATTAGGGTTAGGGTTAGCACTAGGGTTGAGGTTAGAAAAGAAAAATCGACAATGTAACAGGCAAGGTGATAGGCACTTTCCCATATCTCATTTCACCTGATTTTGAGGCAGGAGGTTAGTTTGTAAAAGTAATTTTAGTTCTGCTGCTGTCTTACCTGAATATTACACAAAGAACAAGCCTGGAGAAAGGATGCACTGAAGGCTATCTTGGATAAAACACCAGAGCAATATTATATAATTATGTGGCATTGGAGTTTATAAAGTACATTCACTTACACCAGCATATTAGTTTCTCAGAATGAATATATCCACTAATGAATAATATGCGGTAACACTCCTCAGACTCAGCATTGATTCATTCATTCATTAAACACACACTTATTGAACGTGGGATGACCTCTGACATTTGCAGGCCTAAGGCAAGAATATAAACAGAGATGCAATGCTGTATGTCTGCATTTTATTCATAATAAATCAAGCTACCTATTCAATGAAATATTTTGCTTTTTTCTATTCTGACTAGGATACCTTCATAGGAACCTAGAGATTTGGTTCCATTTTCTAATCCTTGGGTGGCTTGGCTAGCTTCTTGGCCCAGATCCGCTGCCACAGGACAAGGGGCCTTGCCCCACTTGGTACAGACAATATGGTCTACATGGTTCAGCTCTAATCACCCCTGCCACAAAGTGTCCCCTTCATTCTCAGCCCAGACCATCCCAGGAGTAAATGTACTGGAATAATCAGGAGGACTGATTCACAGTTAAGTCTGGAAATGGGCAGAGACAACATGGGTGGGAGTCCTGGAGTCCCAGATACCCCGAGAGAGAAGACTATTGGGAAGGGTAACTTATCCTGAAAGGTCATATTACTTGGGCCCCACTTAGACCAGAAAAAAGGCAGAGCCAGGCTCTGTAAAGTCCTGTGCTAGGGTAGGACTGATGGCACATGCTCCAGGTACCCAAACCTCCAGGTGGATCCTGGTCTCAACTAGGCAGCACCCAGTGCCCACCCTGTGGAGCAGCCTAGACCTCTTGTTGAACTCTGAACCTAAAGATGATTGCTCTTACAAAAGCCAGTCCTTTAACACATAGGAAAGACCCACACTTGGGAGACATCTATTTCACTGGAGAATTTGAACATGATCCTCTTATACAAAGTACAAAAGAAAATAAATACGCGACAGCAAATGCCAGAATAAAGGTGAGGCCCATGAGTTTAATCTCGAATTTTCATAGAGGCATCGGTGATGGCTTCTTTGAGGAGAGAGCATGTGATGAAGCATAAAGGATGACAGGGACTGCAGAAAGAGTCCCTGGGTGGCGCAAACACTTTAAGCCCTCGACTGCTAACTGAAAGGTTGGTGGTTGGAACTCAGTCAGAGATGACTGGTGCCCTGCCTCTGAATGTTCGCGACCTGGAAAACCCTGTGGAGGAATTCTACTCTGAACACAGGCAGTTGTCCTGGGTCAGAATCAACGGAACCACCACCCACAATAGGATTTTGATACCCAAGGAAAATTGGGGTAAAGAGGGGAGTTTCTTGGTGAGAGAACAACATGGTGTAGAAGCATCCTGAGTCTTGTTAAAACCCAGCCCACTTAGAAATTAAAACTTACCAGGAAGGCTTGAAGAGGTCTTGCTGAGTTGGAGACTCATTCCACAAAGAGCCTCCACCCCTCCCTGAACCCTGCAGTCTTCACCATGTTCAACGCCCGACAGCTAATGTGGGAAGTTAAACATCAAGGGATAAGAAAAGATCAAAATACGCTCAGAGTTTTGGAAATAAAAATGCATACTCATTGAGATACGTTCTCTTCACTGAATAGTTCACTTGGAAGGCCCAGCTCATGGACTAAAAGGGTATGGAATGCTATTGAATGTCTGCCTGCACGACACACACAGGCAGAGAACACCTCAACCACCCAGGCAGCCATAAGACTGGTAGGAATAAGACATACATATCCCTCCTGGCATCAGCCCTTCCTCGGGTGCTAACCTTCCTCTGTGATCTGACCAGATACACAGGACACCTACGCAGAGTGGCAGATGAAAAGCCATTATTATCATTGATAGGATGCAGATGGTAAGCAACAAGGAGGTTCTCTAGTAGAGAAATGCTTCCTCAAATGGCCTTTGTCTATTCTATGTCTCTGGGCAGGCACACTGTGGTTCAGGGCAGATGCGATGTGTCTGGCTACCACCAGACTGCTGGAGGGTGGGGGAGATAGAGACCGGCATGACTCCCAAGACTTCTACTCTGCCATGGGGCCTCGCCGAGCCTTGCTTCACCAGCAGAAAGACTCCAAGCTCTCCCTCTGGCCTGTCTAAACCTCCGGTGCTACCTCCTGCCATGCTGATGGGCTCACAGGGCTCACTTTCTTCCCCCAGCCTATGCTGCCTCAGACCCTCATGACTCCCACTGTGCAGCCCAGGGGCCAAGTCACGTTGCGAGGGTCTCTGTCCTGCACAAACAAGTGCTATAGCCCTTTAGAGCAGCAGACAAACCTCTTCCTTCGTGCCCCTCCACCTGTCTAAGAGGGCCTGTGGCACTCCACACTCTTCATCCAATTGATGACACCCACGACTCTCCATCTAAATCACTCTGGTCCTCATGGGTCCATACTGCTAGAGATCCTCATGCTATCGAAACAACAGAGCCCTGAATCCATCCAGTGGTCTGCCCCTCAGAGGCAAATTCTGAAGTTGTAAAAACCAACTGTGTCATAACTGGCTAACCTGCTTGGAAGTTGTTCTTGTGCCATTGTCAGAGAAATGAAAATACCACCTTCTGATGTACATAGACCTCAATGAAGGATAAGCCAAGAAACAATCACTTTGCATCTTGAAATTTTTGTTTAAAAAACGTTTTATGGTTCTGTAGCGACATTTTTATTGACCTTCATGTGATGAAGTATATAAGCAAAGAGTAAAAATTGCATTGCATCCATAAGTCCCTTACCCAAGATTTCCAAATTCTATGCAATCGAGAAGTAGATAGATTTCACTTAACAAAAAGAGGATCATGAAAAACAAAGTATATCTTGCTGTTTTCACAATTAAGTTCGTAAAACTTGCTTCACTGCAGGTAGCAGAAATCAACTTCGAGAGGGCTAAAGTAAAGAAGCATGCAGCTGGGTTCACAGGAAAACTTGATAGCCAGAGTGACAGAGACAAGGCCTTGTTTGTTTCGCATCCCCTGCCCCTTTGCATCCTAGATCCCTCCCCGTATCTCTCCAAACATCAGCTCCATCCTCCACTAATAAGGAAAATGTTTACTTGGGTTGATAGCTCCTATCTTGGCAGCAAGGAGCTCTCCTTCAAAGAACCCGTTCTTGGATTATTTTATATCACTTCTAGCATTTTCTGTTTGAGAGTTCATTTACTTATCGAGATCTATCTCTTTCTACTACTTTTTTTTTTTATCCCTTCTCACCTCTTGGCAATATCTACTATCCCTTTAAAAAAGAGGAAAACTAGTCAAAGTCACATGGGCAGTTTTACCACCATGCACCTCCCCTAGAGATCTTCAGCCTTCATTTTCTACCTCAGAGGAGGACTACGATGGGGACTGCAAAGTCCGTTTGAAAAGCAGCTAATCCAGAAGCTTCTTACTGGCTGGTGGTCCCGAACATGAGCTCAGTGTCCCTCTGATTCTACTTCCTCCTTAGGGATCCAGACGGTACTGAATTTTAAAAAGGAAATGACAGCAACAAGTAATGCAGGTCTATTGCATGTTATACACTATGCAAGCCGCAGGGATACCCCTCCTCATCCCAGTTTTACCATGAAAACAATATATGAGGACTCACCCACCTACCTGACCGAACCAGATAATGAACCCATTCTCACCTCCAAATCTTCTTTTAAACTTTTATTTCATTATCACATGATGTCTCCCAAAGTAGTCTGAGACACAGTAAAACCACATAAGAAATAGTACTTCTTTTGGTCAGCACAGAACCCAGTAAAACTTTTTGGGATGTTTATATTTAAAAATTTTTCCATCCAAAACCTAAGTATTTTTATCCACGTCTATACCCACCTCTAGCTAGCTAGATAAATATCACTCTCTATAATAACCGTCTGTCTTTGCACCATCTATCTGTCTCTATGTATTTTTCTGGATTTGCTGATGAGATTAACCATGAGGATGCTGTAGAGGCAGCTGTTTTGGAAATATTGCCTTTTCTTTGTTCTGAATGCTATTTAAACATTGGCAGGGGGCCTCATTAAAGATGAATCGTTGAATTAGCAAGCAGTGTTGTAGCTAGAAGAGCCAGCATGTGCTCCTGTGGTGAAAACAGATTTGCACAAAGGAGGGGAAGGTTTGCGGGTATGTGGGGGCGGGAGGTGGACAGAGGAAGCAAAGACCTGAGACATAACAAAGTCAAATGCTTGACAAGTTTCCCTAACCTGTCCACCACACGGAGAGGCAGGAGAAGAAAGGCAGGGGCCAGCCATGAGAAGCCCCATCGTTTTCCAAAATGAATGTGTGAAAGGACCCCATTTTCTCCATTTGGTAGTGACTGAGTATTTTGAACAGCCATATATATTCTAAGAGCTTGGGCACCACTGGCATCCCTTTGGGCTACAGAATACCAACCATGTTCTTTCTCAAATAAGAAAAAAATGAGTGATTCAAAGACTACCCCTCTTTGGGCCTTGTTCTCTTCAATCCTTCTGTATGAGCGGTGGCAAAAAGGTTTTAAAGTATGATTTCTTTGGGTCCATGTCACAAACTCTATAGTGTGTTCTCACATGATGCTGGTGTCGATGTGTTTACAGATTTCAAAATGAAACAAGCCTGCTAACAGGGACTCCTGCGAAATCAGGTTTTCTTATTCACGAGGTGGGCGATTGTCCTGGACACTCTCTGAAGTTGAGACTAATCTCACAGGGGTGTCTCCCAGAGTCTGTCCTTTCACTTGACTTCAATATTTCCCTTCAAGGTGTGATGCCCCCAAATTTAAGGTGACAGAAGGATGGAACGGAGAATATATTAAGAAAGAGGAGGCAGAGGACCTAATCTTCACTGCATCTTCAGTGTGTACGCAGAAGTTCTGACATGGAGAATTTTAGTCCCATTTTGCAGGTAAAGAAACTGAGGCTCAGGGAAAGGAGCCTGCCCAAAGCCCTGTGGCTGAGAAATAGCACAGCTATAACCCAGAGCCAGAGGGGTTGGACCCCCAAATGGTGCCCTTGAGCTGGTAATTCTCTCCGGTCTTCAGGGATAGGATCAGAGAAAGAACCGTGGATAGGAAGCAGTCGTCAGCTAAAGTGAGGATCCCACAGGGCTCTGTGTCCAGTTAATTCCCATGGCTTGGCTCCACAATAACAACTCATCTTGCCCGCTTTTTGTAACTCCTGTGACCCTAGCTCTTGAAGACACTGCCTGTGTGAACAGAAAGAACAGAAACGTGGAGACCCCAGCAGCCAGGGTCTCTAGAAAAGTTGCATCAGAACTCTCTGCAGGATCAAGTTTCCAGCTTGGGGACCTTAGAACTGGCACCAAGGAGCTTCCAGCTTACACCAAGGCAAGCTGGGCTCCTAGACCCACAGCCCACTGCTTAGCAGATGCTCACTCCTGTAGCAGTCAGGCTGCCTTCTTCAATTTCTCCCAAGTGCAGGCAGGGCCTGGTCCACCAGGGACACAGTCATCTGAGTGGAGGGAATGCTGGACAAGGTCCCCTGCCCCTAAATATCAAGCATGCTGTTGATCGAGCCCTCTTTCTCTCTCCTCGGCTGGACACAAGGCCCTTTTGGTAGGATCCGGTGATATGAAGCACCTGGTTCATATCCCGGTACAGATATGGCTGTGGGATGGGTCACACCTAGAACTTTCATCCAGGTTGTGAGGTCACCAGAAGGGAGTCGGGGTCACCAGCATGGTCAAAAGCAGAAAGACTAACAAAAGACTCATTTAATTGCCTCACAATAGTCCTCCACAGCCGCCCTGCCAATTACCATCCTCTAGGGAGACTCAGAAGAAACCCTGGTGGTGTCGTGCTTACTCGGTGGGCTGCCAACTCCAAGGTCAGCAGGTCAAAATCACCAGCTGCTCCATGGGAGAAAGGGGGGCTTTCTACTCCCACAGAGAGTTCACGTCTCAGAAAGCGCCAGGGGGCAGTTCGATCCTGTCCTCCAGGATTGCTGTAAGTCGATATTGACCTCCTGGCAATGAGTTTGGGTGTGGGGCGTATTAAGACTCTCATCAGTGTCCGCTCTCTGTGCTCAACAGCTGCAGGAGTCACAGTGAAGGGGCCCGGTTAGAAAGACCTCCACACACCTGTGCAACCCTTTCCCCCATATCAGCCGGTAAAGGCCATGTTCCATCAACAGCATTGCTGATGTCATGCATGGACAGCCTTTGACTCACACTGCACCCCACGCAGGCCATACACAAATGCCAGGAAACACAGTCAACTGACCGGCTGAAGGACTCTTGACCCTAAAGCCCGAATGTCCCTGCACATCGGTAATGTGAAGGCCTCCAGGGGCTGCAACTCCAGCTTTTGCTTCTGCTTTGTCCTGGGGGGCTTTCCTGGGCTCTTCTCTTCTGCCTACCTCTGGCTTCTCCCTTCTCTGCTCACCCAGCAGTTGAAGCTGCTTTCCCTGGGCTCTAGACACACAGACCAGCCAGACACTGTTCCCTGGTGGTGGGAGAGAGCGCGGGGGACCAGAGAATATTCTGAACAGACTTTTGTTTGATTGTTTGTCATGATGTTTTAGCGTCTTACAAGGTATCTGCGAGAACCTGTCCTTTATCACCTGGAATGTAAATGGAGCCCTGCAGGGTACCCCTCTGATGAAACAAAATAGAGACATTTGGGTCGAGCCTTCATCCCCCCCCCCCACTTTATTGGCTATGACCTTCGTTACCATGGATCTGGGTGTGTCATCATTGGCCCATCTTGTAAAGGGGAAGGCAGCCCGGCCCAAGTTGGAAATCTCCCATGTACATGAAAGCGTGTCACTCCCCCGTTTATCGGGAGCCTTTCATTCTATTTGCTTGCTTTTGAGCCTCTGGGAGCTAAACAGCAGGACTAGTGTGAGCCCTCATGCTGGCTTCCGTAGTTAGGACAGAGCTGCAAAGATCAAATTGTTTCTCTCTCTGAAAGCAAATACTCAACTTGTGTTCTAGATGCCTTTACCTGAAATTCCTTCGCCTGGGTTTCTGGAGTCCACCGTGGGCGTCCATGCTGCTCGGGGCTTCCGAGAGTGCTTGCTCTTTTCTTACTTTTGAAAAGCAACCAGCACCTGTGAAGGAGAAGGAAAAGGATCACCTAGAAGAGAATGTCTCGAATACACACATACACGTATTTCCTGCCTCTCGATTCCACGTAACTTTGCCTTTCTAAGTAGGTAAGGGAGGCGCTCCTTTCATGCGGACACCTGGAGAGAGGAATCGGCTCGTGATGGACATGAAAAGGCCTTCACAGTGACCAGAGCATTTGGGGAAGACGGGCCTGCTCCAGCAGCACCATTCGGTTGCTCGGATAAAGCACTTGTCTGTCATCATCTAACGTTGCATGACATGTCTAAACAGACAGGCCTGAGGTTAAGGGGGTTTTGTTGGATACTGTTCAGTACTTCTGCCTCCCCTGTACTCTTTCAGGTTGGGTCATAAAAAAAAAAAAAAACGTACTAGAAACTATTGATTTCTGTTGTGCTAAAGCCCCTGACATTCTGGCGCGATGAAGATATTGCTCTGGACCCTGTGAGCCTTCTCATACTTCTCTTCTGCTCAGGCGGGTCTCTGAGGATGGTATTAAAGATATTGTAGTTCCCACTTTCTGACTGTGGGATATCAGCAGGGTCTCTCCTGTGTAAAGAATAATTATCAGCACTGCTGTTACCTCTAGTAAGTGTGTAATTACATGCTCGGTTTTGTGGGCTCTAGGCTGTGCAATTTTAAATTATACAATAATGTCAAATTCTCTCTCACGCACCCTCTCTCTCTCTCTCTCACTCTCATTTTTTTTATTTGAAAGGGGAGGTGGGTAGTTTTTGTTTTATTTTGTTTTTTGTTGTTTTTTTTTTTTTAGAGACAGAAGGAAAAGAGAGACCGCGTGTGATTTTCCACCCACCCCAGAGAAATCGACAGCGTGGTAATCAGGGAAGGTCAAATGCTTCCTCTTCATGCCAGGATTTCAACCCAAGAGGATGCCTCTTTAAAACCCAGAATTTATTTGGCAGGGAGGGAATGAGGTGAAATGAAAGAAGAGATGGGGTTGGAGGGGGGGAGGAGGGCTATGCAGGGCCCTACTAGTAAGGAAGAAATGGGAGGCGGTGGGGGGCGGGGGGTTTCTCAGCCTACTACATCCCCAGTAACATCTCATCCAGAAAATGAGCATTTGGGAAGAGTTATCTAATCGCTGAATCCCAGCCAGAAATTAAAGTAGCTGGAGTCGACCTCAGTGTGAGGTTTAGGGGCCAGTAAGTATCCGCTGTGCACTAAGGAAATTAGCCTAGCCATGAGAAAGATAAACCACTTGCCGTGTAAAGGGCGACCCATTAGCCACAGGACCAGGACTCGCAGTCTCCCTACCAGGTCCGAACAGCCGCCAATCAGTGAGGAAGGTGTCATGTGCGTGCAGACATCCAGCCAAGAGGACCTCACCTTCCCCACGTGGGGTAGTGCAGCCCTCCAGCAGAGAAAACGGGCTGGGGTTCCTGTATTCCTGTAGGTGTATATGTGTATACATGTAGGTAGGACCCAGTCCTCCCTTCTCTATTCCTTCCTTTCCTGGAGCTGTAGGTGCTAGGGAGCCCACAGGTGTGACAGGATGGTGACCCATCTGTTCCACCAAACCCAGAGCCATCCGCAGAATCCTCTTGGTCTGGTCACTGGCTTAGAGAACCATAGATGCCTTGGTGACCAGTGGATCATGCTTTCCGCTGCTAACCACAAGGTCAGCAGTTCAACCCCAGAAGCTTCTTCCCTGAAAAAAGATGAGGCTCCTGCTCTTCTCAAGCAACCACTGCCCACAATCTGGAGAACCTTAGAGAGCAGTTATGCTCTGTCCTGGAGGGTCGCTGACTCATGATCCACTGAATGAAAGGAGGTAGGGGATTTGATAATCAATTCATCCATCCTTGATTTATTCCCCAGTCTCAAGCATCCCTACCCAGAATCTCCCATCCCCCCTACATTCCAAAGATGCTGCCAGCAGCCCTCAATCCTACCCCAGTTCCTAAGTGCCCGGTCACTGAACATCTCACATGCGACATCGCCTCCCCTCTGCCCATCTTCCCAGCAACTCTCCTTCTCTCCCCACAGTGTTGCCTGCACCTGCAGCTCTCCCATTTTATTACCTACATGCCACAAGTGTCCCAGTTGCCCAGCACCTATTTGGTTGAGAATATGGCAAGCCACATCTTACAGATGAGAAGGGGACCAAAGAAGCTAAGTGACTTGTCCTCACTCACCGAGCTGTCAAATAATGGAAACACCGGAAACCAGCTAGCTTCATAGTATATTCCTGTTTCACCATATTGCTTCTGAGAACACCAAGAACACATGGCGCCCATACTCTCAAGCAGCTAAGGTGGTTGTACTGATACAGGAAATATTGTCTTGATATTAGTCATACTGGGCCACTCCATCGACACCATCTTGTGACAACCCCACGTCCTGTCGAACGAAACACACTCCGGTCCTGTTTCAGCCTCACAATCGTTGCTGTGTTTGAGACCGTTGTTGAAGTCACTGAGTCAGTCCCTGGCATCGAGGTTCTTCCTCTCATTCACTGACTTTATCAGACCTGGTGCCTTTTCTCGAGGCAGGGTGTCTCCTAAGAATACGTACACAGTATGTGAGATAAAGTCTTGTCAATTCCAAGGAGTACTCTGGTTGTACTTCCTCCCAGGCAAAGCTATTTGATTTTCTGGACTTGAAATATTCTTTGCCAACACGGTAATTCAAAGGCATCCATTCTGTGGTTTTCTCTTATTCACAGGCCAGCTTTTACAAGCACATGAGGCCATTGAAAAGCCATGGTTTGAGTCAGGCCCTCCATTGCCCTCAAAGGAGCATCTTTGCTTTAAAGAGATCTTTTACAGCAGATTTACTCAGTACAATATTTCCTCTGATTTCTTAACCGCTGCTTCCATGGGAGTTGATGGTGGATGTAAATAACACAAAATCCTTCAGACTGTCAATATTTTCTCTTTCTATCATCATGTTGCCTTTTTTGTTCCTTATTGGTCCAAATGTGAAACATCTCCTAAACACACACATAAGGGAGCTTCAAAAAATTGAAGGAAAAATCCTATTACTCCATGTTTCCATGACCTCTCTGAAGTATCATCATACATCTCATCAGATCACCACACTAGTCCTTTGAGATGTTATTATCTCCACACAGATGAGGGAACTCAGGCACAGAGAAGAAAAGTAACATGTCCTTGTTCCTTAAGTAAAGTCAGGATTTAACTCCAGCATTCACACATTTAGTGGCAATGTGTAGGCCTTTTATATGATACAATGAAATTGTATTGAACTGATGCCTAAGAATGAGACCCCAAAGAGAATGAGACCGTGACTTTCCATGGATATTTCTCTCCTTGTCTGTCCTGCTCACTTCCATCCTGCTAAACAGAGTTCACGCTTTCTCTCCTGCACAGTGCCAGATTGATCTCTTTGTTTGGGGCAGTTCAAGTACATGGCCATTAACTCATGTCTGGCTGACAAGGAATCAGTCAACTGGCTTCACAAAAGCTTGGTTTGCGTCTCTGAATGCCTAGTCTGTCACCAGACTCTAACCCACTTCCTCTTCACAGCCCATCCATAAAGCTTCCCCAGCCTGAAACAAGATAACTATATCAAGACATTGCCAACCAAAATAGATTGGGTCAGATTGAGTTTCTGAATTTAATCATCACATCCTGCGGTTCTTTGACTCCCCGTAGTTTTTGTGGAATGTGCTAAAGGTGGACAACTGAAGCAAAAATCATTGGAAGACTGTAAACAGCCACCTCTTGCATTTAAGTAAATGTTTTCATTTCATAGTGTTTTCACATATATTATCACAGTTGGTGCTTCGCCAACCCTGTGAAGAGAGAGAAAGTAGTTATTTTTATCCACCTCTAACCTCACCCCACCACCATCGTTTGCATAGGAAATAGAGACAGAAAGAAATTTAGATACTTGGGCAAAATCCAAAATGAAATGGAAAATTAGGTCCTTGGGAAATATTGGATATCGTATGACCTCTCAGAAATAACTCGCCCCTATCTGTGTGTCATGTTCTGTAGTTTACGTAACACCAGCACATCCATTATATTATGTTAAAGAAAAAAAATAACTAATGCTCAGAATGCTTAAGGCATCCTCCATGGACTACAGACAGTGTGAGGTTAGCATACAACCTGGGATGTTTAATTATTGTTCTCTATTTCATCTCTCTGAGTTCTAACACCCATTGCAATGGCTACACAGAACTCATGAATAATATTCATGGGTAAAGAGTTTACAAAGGAAATTACCTAGTTGTATTGTCAGTGTGGCGGGCATGTATTCGAGACGTCAAATTTCATGATTGAGATGTAGGTGTGGAGCCTAGCCTGTTAATCTGGAGATATCCATTGAGTAGCCAATGAAACCTCCATGTGGGCATGGCTTTCTCCTGAGAATTCTGGGAAATCTCACGATACTTCCCTCGTGGAGATGAGAAGCTATCTCCCCAGTTGTCGGGAGTTAGTCTCATAGACAGCAAATTACGAACAAGACAAGATGGCAGCATCCGAGGAGCTGGAGGAGCCAGAGTAGAAGTCACACAGCCTTACCCTGATGGAACCAGACCTCTGAAGCTGGAGAAGCCATGTGGAGACCCTTGCCAGTACTGAGTTGCTTCTACCACCACTGGATGCTTTCGATGGACCCTGAGCCCTGGAAACGAGGAGCCATGGGGAGACCCCTGCCAGTGCTGGGACTCTGCACCCACTGGCCTTTGAATTCATGAGTTGGAAGGAGACTTTATAGACTGATATCGGGCATATGGGCTAATATCGGACTTATGACTTTGAACTGGACTGGGCTGGGATGCTTTCTCAATGTCCCATTCCTCTTGTATATAAACCTTCTCCTTATATTCATATGTGTGTTTATGAATTTGTTTCTCTAGTCTACCCAGACTAACACAGTCAGTGAGCATTTATCAGGATTGAGTTGTTTGATCAGGACATGTTACAAAATTCTTTCAGGTCTGCTCATAACTGTCCAAAGGGTAGCCCACCCTGCCGGAAGGCTCAACCCAAAACCATTCAGCTCAATCTCCCAGGGCTGACAAACCCAGCTCCCTGAATTAAGTGCCCACGCGTACCCTACTCCAGTCAACCTTAACCCAAAGACACTCAACTCCACTTCTATGGCTCAGTAAGGCCAATTCCCCCAAGTAAGTGCCCAGAGACACCCCACTCAGCAAATCAGTCTTCTGCACAAAAGTGCTCAGTTTTCCTTGGTCCAAGGCTTAGAAAATCCTCCACTGTCCCAACCACTGTCCGATGCTCTGGCTCCTGGTGCTGCTGCTGCTGCTCTGATGTCTGTCATCTGGATCCTGAAGGTTCACTGTGCAGGGATTGCAAGTTCAGAGGACACGCTCCACTTGTGGCTCTTGCTAGTAATGAGAGCTCTCCTTTTACTTCTCAGGGGGCTCATTTAAAACAAGAGAGCAGGATAGCATGCCAGGGAATTCTCTTTGTAATGACTCCCAGGTGAAATCTATCAGGATCTCCCTCCACCTTCTTACCAGATCCAGGCAGAGAAAGGTCACTTGGTGAGACTCGGAGCCACATTTAATAAGCCGCTGCCTTTGCACTACTCAAAGGACTAGAATTCCCTACCTGCCATCTCATAGCAAAGCTATCTCTAATCAATATCATATTTTGCAGTCCTTTTGTAACCTTATCCAAGGTAGATCCCAGGCCCCTCCACCCCTCCCTCCTCTTTTTAGTTCTCCTGCTACTTTTATCCGATACCTTGGCCTCCAGTAACAGCATTTCTCGGACATGTGCAATTCAGGAAGAGGACTCCTTCACCATTCATATAATATAAATTCAGGCTGATAATGCATTTAAGTCCCAAAAGCTGAACCATCAAATCAATACGTTTTAAAAATAGCAGTGCTAGGAAAACTTGATGTTGCCAAAAAACAGTGACCACTCAAGCTATAACTACCAGTCTCTATTGTGTTGAGCAAAGGCGAATGGAGGATATCAGAGGCTCAACAAAGAAGCCAGACCACAGGACCAACGACCCACATGAATCCTGGCATTTTCTAGCCTGAGAGCAGAACTAGATGGCTCCCAGTGAGTCACTAGGGAGAAAACCACATCTGACCTCCTCTGGCTACACAAGGGAAGAGGAAACTCCACCATGACACAAGCCCAAGACCAATTTAATACAAGGCAGAGGTCAGACATGCCTCCATCCTCCATCTTTCTTCCCCTGACTCCTAATGGTTCTCCCACAACACTACTTTTTAGCTGGGTTCAATGACCCAGCTGAACACATGGACACATGGCACTCACAGACAATGCTCACAATTATATGAGAGTTCATTAGGGAAGTTAACAGGTTAATACAAGTAAGGATCCTAAAACATTAACAATACATCTTTAGTCTACAACAGGGCCTCCTCAAGAAGCAGCCAAATCATACACATTTCTCTCTCTCTCTCTCTCTCTCTCTCTCTCTCTCTCTCTGTCTCTCTCTCTCTCTGCCTGTGCCTCCATCCCTGGCAAGAAAATCCACCCGCTCCTCTGATGCACAGTCACATGGCTTTGGTGCTGCCCCCCATCTCAGGATTTCTTTGCCTCGGCTTCTGGTCTCAACAAGGCATGACTTCTGCTGCCTCCACCACTTCAGGCAGAGATTTCAAAAGTGCTTCACGGGGGACTCTTCTTCCTGAAGGGTCCTGAGAATTCTCCCTGCTTCTGAGATGGCTCTCCTAGACAGAGGGAAGGCAACCCAAACTGAACAATCCCCACTCTTGGCATCATCCTATCCAACCTGCCAGGGGGAGTTGCAGAGACATGGATAGAAGAGTCATATGAAGAAATCTCACTTCATCACACCCAGCTCCCAGACCTTTTGATTGGTGACACAGTGAAAGACCCTAGATAGAATGGAAGAAAAACGTAGAACAAAACTCAAATTCCTAAAACAAAGAAAAGAGAGACGAGATGAGACCTACAGTACTGATGGGTGTAGACCCACAGGGGTTCTCAACCTTCTTCATGCTGCGGCCCTTTAATACAGTTCCTTGTGGTGTGGTGACCCCCCCCCCACCCATAAAATTAATTTCTTTGCTACTTCATAACTGTCATTTTGCTACTGTTAAGAATTGGGTGAGCTCTGTGAAAGGGTCATTGGACCTCCAAAGGAGTCGCAACCCACCGGTTGAGAACTGCTGGACTAGAGAGCTCTGGAGGCTATTAATGATACTCTCTGACCTTGGAACCGAAGCCACTCCTGAGCAGCACCTTTTGGGCAAATAACCAGGCCTTTCTTCAGACATGCTTCCCGGTTGTGTCAGTCTGGGTAGGCTAGAGAAACACATCCAGGGAGACTCATGTGTGTATAAGAAAGAGCTTTATATAAAGAGTAATTGTACAGTAAGAAAACATCCCAGCCCAGTCCAGATCAAGTCGCTAAATCCAATAGTAGCCCATATGCCCAATACTATTAATACATTCCTTTTTAGACTTAAGCATCCACGCAGTAATGCCAAATGCAGGAAGCTCACAGAGCAGTGTGTAGAAAGTCTGGTGGATCCGGTGGTGGTGTCAGCATCTCAGTGCTGACAGGGATCTCCATGTGGCTTCTCCAGCTCCCGAACTCTGGTTGCGTCAGTGTTGCTCCCTCCGGTTTGTGCTCAGGAATGTCTTGCAGGGAGTGAGCATGTGTTTCTCCCCTCCCGTGAGCTAGTCTCTCCTTAGCGCCTCTAAATGAGGTCATCAAGCTGTAAGGTGATTGGCAGGCTAAGCAGATGGTGTAACTGACTACCACAGGGTAGACTCCGACCTCCAGCCTTGTGGATAACCACCTTGCCTGTGAGCCATTTGCATCACGTAGGGCCGCCTGCAGGACGGAAGAAGAGCTAGGGCCAGGAAGTCATGGCTGCTGACTAGCAGCAGCCCTCCCCACAAGGAGGGGAGAGGGGTCGGGGGAGGGGCTACACTAAGTGGGTAGTGACGGGTGCAAGCAGACACAGAAGGCTGGGGGTCAAAGTGAACTAATGCTCTACCTGAATTTGAGAAATCCTATCCTAAAGAACTGGGATAGTAACAACACAGCTCAGGAATCCTGATGGCATATCGTGCCTTGGGTTATGCAGTGAACCGCTAACCAGAAGGTCAGAAGTTTGAAACCACCAGCCACCCTTCCGGAAAAGGATGACGCTTTCAAAAAAAAAAAAAAAAAGCATGAATCTCTCTACTCCCATAAAGATCTCTTAGTAATCCACGGAAGCATTTCTACTCTGTCCTATTAGATGCCTGTGAATCAATTCAATAGCAGTGACTTGGGTTTGGTTTGACTTGATTTGGTACTATAACCCGGTATTTCCCCAAACTACTTGAACATGAAACTTTAAAAAATAAAAACATAATTTTGGGGGTCTAATAGAGCTCTTATCACAATTCATACATACATACATTGTGTCAAGCACATTTGTACATTTGTTGTCATCATCATTTTCAAAACATTTTCTTTTTACTTGAGCCTTTGGTATCAGCTGGTTTTCCCCTTTCCCCCTCACTGACAAACCCTTGATACTTTATAAGTTATTTTTTTCGTGTCTTACACCGACCGCTGTCTCCCTTCGCTCACTTTTCTGTTGTCCATCCCCCTACTGGGAGCAGGTTATATGTAGATCATTGCCTTCCCCTCCCCCTTCTTCCCCCCACCTTCCCCTCCCCCTCTGGTATTGCTACTTCCATTATCAATCCTGAGGGCATTATCTGTCCTGGATTCCCTATGTTGCAAGCTCTTTTTTTTGTTTTGTTTTGCTTTGTTTTTTGTTGTTGTTGTTTTTTTGGGGGGGGCGGGGCATCACTGCCCTCAGGTGGTGGGAGTAAGAGGCCCAGCCTTTGCTCTGTGGAGCTAGACTCGAACCTCCATCCCAGTGGGCCGCAGTCCTGCACACAACCACCACGCCACCGGGGCTCAGCCCATGTTGCAAGCCCTTATCTATACCAGTGTGCATGTGCTAGTCTAGCTGGATGTGTAACATAGAATTGGGGTCATGGAAATGGGTGGGAGGGAAGCATTGAAGAACTAGAGCAAAGTTGTGTGTGTAATCAGTGTTACACTGCACCCCGACTGGCTCGTCTCTTCCTTGTGATCCTTCTGTCAGGGGATGTCCATTTGTCAGATGGGCTTTGGGTCTCCACTCTGTCTTTTTTGTTTTGGTTTGGTTTGGGTTTTTTGTTTGTTTGGGGGTGGCATTACTGCCCTATGGCAGGAGTAGGAGGGCCAGCCTTGTTCCTAGAGAGCTGCTACTGGATTTGAACTGCCAACCCAGTGGGTCACAGTCCCGCACACAACCACTACGCCACCGGGGCTCAGCCTGGGTCTCCACTCTGACCTTCCCCCTATTCACATCAATAGGATTTTTGTTCTGGATCTTTGTTGCCTGACAACTCATCCCTTCGATACCTCATGGTCACACAGGCTGGTGTGTTTCTTCCATGTGGGCTTTGTTGCTTCTCAGCTAGATGGCTGCTTGTTTATCCTCAAGCCTTTGGGGGAGCATCACTGCCCTCTGGTGGGATTGGGAGGCCCAGCCTTGCTCCTGGAGAGCTGCTGCTGAATTTGAACCGCCAAGTTCAGTGGGCCACAGTCCCACACACAACCACTACACCACCAGGGCTCAGCTGCCTCAAGCCTTTTTAAGACTCCAGACAAACCTGTTTCAAGTCACATACGAGGTCATGTTATTTGGAGAGACCAGTCCCTGGAGAAAGGTATCAGGCTTGCTAAAGTAAAGGGGCAGCAAAGGAGAGGAAGACCTTGAATAAGCTGCATTGACAGAGTGCCTGCAAGCATGGGCTCCAACATAAAGACCATTGGGAGTATCTCGATGAGTTTGGGCCGACACAGTGGTGCCTCCCAACGAGTTAGCTTTACGATTCCTTCATTATCCTAATTATTGTCTGTAGCAATCTCCTCCCTTTTTTTTTTTTTTTTTTTTTTGCGGTTTGGCTCTGTCTGTCTGCCTTGGTCCTTCACTTTCGATCTGCTTCTACCTCTCAGCCTGTCTCTTGGAGTTGATGTTCTTATCTGGGGCCCCCTAGTCAGGAAGCAGACCTCATTGCCTGGCAGGTGTCAGTCTCCTGCACTTCCTCACTCTGAGCACCACTTCGAGCCCACTGATATGAGGGGAAAAGCCTGATGTGACCCTCACCCCGCAGGGCATCCTGAGGTTTGACCTCATCATCTAGATAGGCGAATTGTTCAACATCTGTAAAACTCAAACTCACACTGTTTCCCCAGGTGGTTCCTCCCTGACTTACTGAAGGAAGGTTTCTTACTATAGGCCTGGGATTTACAGCTGTCAGCTACCTGTGTTCATCTTCCACCTACCACTGGAATAGAGGCCTTTGACTACCAGTCCCTTAGCCTAACAGTCACTCTGTTCACGGGTGATCCAACTGCAGTTGATGGAGCTGTTGTCTGAACTCAGAACCCAAAATGTCCTCATCTCAGCAGTAACCTGCAGCTCAGGTCTTTTAGCAGAGACTGTCCTGCACATCGGCCACAGACTCATAATTATCTAGAGCAGCGGTTCTCAACTTCTGGGTCACAACCGCTTTGGGGGTCTGTGTTAGTCCGGGTAAACTAGAGAAACAAATTCATAAACATACATATGTATGTTTTAGAGAAAACATACATTGTTTTACAGAAGAGGTAATTGAACATTGAGGAAATATCCCAGCCCAGTCTAGAACAAGTCCACAAGTCTGATATTAGCCCATATGTCCAGTATCAGTCTATAGAGTCCTCTTCAGACTGATGGAACACAGGCAATGATGCCAAATGCAAAATGATCACAAGCCAGATGGGTAGAATGCCTTTGGACCCAGTGGTGGTGTCAACATCTCAGTGCTGGCAGGGGTCTCCACGTCACTCCTCTGACTGCAGAGGTCTGGTTGCATCCGTGTGGCTTGTCCGGCTCAGGGCACTAGGGTAGCTCGATGTGGCTTCTCCTCAGAAACTTCTCATGGGAAGTCAGCCTGGTCAGCAGAGAGTCTCCGCGTGAGTGTGGTCAGTAGAAGTCTCCAAGGGAGAGAACTGAAGAGACAGTGTCTCCGCCTCCAAGAAGGAATGACCACCTTTCCCAGAATTCAGGGAGAAGGCCACGCCCACACCAAGGGCTCATTGGCTAGCTCCAGATTGACAGGCTAGACTCCACCCCTAGACTCATAATCCTCAAATTGACACCAGGTTAGGTGACTGCCACAGGGATGAACGACCCTTTAACAGGGGCCACATAAGACCATCAGAAGATAGTTTCAGTGGTCTTAGGAACCAAAACACCACTCCTCGATCTGTCTATAGGTCCAGCCACATGCAGATGTGCCCACATGAAAGTAACCAGCTACATGAAGACTGTTACCAATGCTACACCACGCTTCAAGACAAAATTTCATTTATTTTTCATTAGAAATAAACATTTTACGATATATAATGACATACTGTTTTTGTGATGAATCGCTATGCTTTCATTAAGTTCAATTTGTAACAATGAAAATACATCCTGCAGATCAGATATTTACATCACCATTCACAAATAAAGTAGCAACAAACATAATCTTATGGCTGGGGTCACCCCACATGAGAAACTGTTTGAAAGAGTCATGGCACGAGGAACGTTAGAATCCTTGCTTTAGAGGGATGCACAGCAGCAGCATGGTGCTGTACTGGGTGGTGTGTTAGTCTGGGTAGACTAGGGAAACAAATTCATAAGCATGCATAGATGTATAAGAAAAAGGTGTATATACAAGAGCAATTGAACATTGAGAAAACATCCCAACCTAGTCCAGCTCAAGGTCATAAGTCTGATATTAGCCCATGTCTGATAGCAATCCATAAAGTCCTCTTCAGACTCACGAAACACATGCAAGGATGCCAAAATGCAGGATAATCACAGGCCAGTGGGTGCAGTGTCTTGTGTATCCTGAGGCAGTAGAAGCATCTCAGCACTGGCAGGGATCTTCCCGTGACTCCTCCAGTTTCCAGGGCTCAGGGTCTATCCGCATGATGCCAGGTGTCTTGTCAACTGCGATGTCTCCCAGAGAGTGAGCAGAGAGGTAATGTCTCCTGCCTCCAAGAAGGAATCATTACATTTCCAGAATTCTCAGAGGAGAGGGCCATGTCCACACAGAGGTTCCATGGGCTAACTCCAGATTGACAGGCTAGACTCCACCTCGAATTGACATCAGATTAGGTGACTGCCCCAGGTGGGAAAAGAGCAGACCGCCCCAACACTTTGCCTGATGTCCCACTAGATTTGAGGAGATCAAGAACCTCAGATCCAAGAGAAGAGGTTGAGACCAAGAAGAAAATCTAAAGCGAAGGACCGATGCCATCTCACTCTGGATAACACTTCTGTCAAGTGAGGTAAGAGGGGTGATCTTATTCCATACCTAGGGAAGTGCGTACCATACACAGGTACACAGGCACTTCGAGGTGGGTCTGCCCTTGGAGCCCAGACCCCTGACTCTGGGTTGAGTTCCCTCCAGGACCCTGAGATGCATACAGCAAGACAAAGCCTTATTGGCCAGGGTGCCACAGGCCCAATGGATCTCAGATGCAGAATGCCATTCCCCCTCTCCCCAGATTTCCTGCTTGAAAGCTAATTCTAAGCAGAGGGAGTCACTGTCTGCCAATCCTTGGAGACATTCAAGCTGGTAGAATGACTTCCCAAGAGAAATCCAGAGAAGTCCCGCTGACTTGTATGTTTCAAGTGGGGTTAGCTAGAGCATCCAGACACATTCTGAAGGAACAAATCTGTAATTGGGAAAGAAAGAAGCAAGTAAAATGGTCCTTTCAAAACCACAACGTCTGTCATTAAGCTTCTCCTGGGGAAAGGGGGCAGGAAAAAACAGGACAGATTAGGGGGAAAGGTTGGTCTCATTCTTCTTAGTTCCTCATGGTACAAGTTCTCTAGTTCTAAGTCAGTGGAGAGAGGCCACCGTTAATTGCCAGTAGAACTTATTCCCCACTGTGCTGCCCCTCCACATGTCAATTTCCAAGGGGAAGTTCAAGGTCAGGGAGACTTTGCCAGCCCAGAGGCTGGAAAGAGGGTGACTTGCCTGGCCTAGATCAGGACACAGGTACACTGTGATACATTGTGGTCTAAGTGACAAGTAATCTGTTACTGCAAATGTCCCTGGAATTTGACAAATAATTTTTCCTGTAAGTTAAAGCAAATGCAAATTTTCCCCATTGTGCACACTTCAAAACCCTTTCGAGCATAGGACAGAAAGAAGTCGAGCGGGAGGAGAGAGACGCCATGGCTGTACCATGGCAAGGTGCCAGACGCAGACATACATCATTTCTGTCCACATGGGAAAGCATTTGAGGGCTACATATGCCTAAGGTGATCTCTTCCCCCACTAACACAGTCAGTCTCCTTTAGTTCTCAGAAGGACCCCTGGTGGTGAGGTCCCGTCAGCATTGGACTGCTAACTGCAAGTTCAGCCCATCAAACCCACCTGCTGCTCAGGAGGAGAAAGAGAAAATGATCTATTCCAGGAGAGACTCACTGCCTCAGAAACTCAGCATAGGATTGTTACGAGTCAGAATTGACTAGCTGGAAGTGAGGTCTAGAGTTTTTCTAGAGTTAGCTCTCAGTCAGTGTGTGTGTGTGTGTGTGTGTGTGTGTGTGTGTGTTGATGGTGTAGTGGTGACGGGTGGGGCTGTGACCCTCATAGTCATCAGTTTGAGACCACCAGTAGTCAGTCCCTCAGAAGAAAGACTGAGTTCTCTACCCCTGTAAACAGTTACAGTCTAGGCTGAGCCCTGGTGGCATAGTGGTTGAGTGTGGAACCACAGCCCACAAGGTGGGTGGTTCAAATCCAGCAGCAGCTCTCCAGGAGCAAGGCTGGGCCTCCCACTCCCACTAGAGGGTAGTGATGCCCCCCCCCAAAAAAAAAACAGTTACAGTCTCAGAAAGCCACAAGGGGTCACTAAGAATCATTATTGACTTGATGGCAGTGAGTTTGCTTCGGGGTTACAAAACTAATAACTTCTTTATTTTAAAATAAATAAAAAACTGAAAATATTTCTATCTATGATAAAAAAAACATAAGGCAATATTTTACACTCGCTTCCCACATGAATTTATTGGGTGTCTATGGACAAGTCGTTGGATGTCTCTGGCTGTATGAGATGAAGACACAAGGCTCCTTCTGTGTATACTGTGGTAGCAGCTGGTGTTGGAGAAGCATCTAGTGTGTGCCTGGGGCTAAGCAGGCATCGTCCCAGTTAATTCACACAAAAGTGGTTCAGAACAGGGGTTGTGAGTTCCCTGCCCAGAGGTAAACTAAGGCTTAGAAAAGTGACTTAGGGGAAAGTGCTTTGACAGGCAGACATCCACTGCCATAGAGTTCATCTGGCTCACAGCTACCCTGTACAGGGTTTCTGAAGTTGTAACCCTTGAGGGTAGTGAATGATTTCATCTTTCTCCTTTGGAGTGGCCAATGAGTTTGAACCACTGTGTTAGTCCAGGTAGACTAGAGAAACAAATTCAAAGACATGCATATGGATATAAGGAAAAGGTTTATATACAAGAGGAATAGATATGGAGAAAGCATCCCAGCCCAGTCCAGTTCAAAGTCATAAGTCCGATATTAGCCCATATACCCGATACCAGTCTATAAAGTCTCCTTCCAACTCATGCAGTCACAGTTCAGTGAATGCAGAGTCTGGGCACTGGCAGGGGTCTTCCCATGGCTCCTCCCTTGCAGGGCTCAGGGTCCATCAACAGCACCCAGTGGTGATAGAAGCAACTCAGCACTGGCAGGGGTCTCCATGTGACTTCTCCAGCTTCAGAGGTCTGGTTCCATCAGGGTAAGGCCATGTGGCTTCTCCTCCGGCTCCCTCAGGTCCTCAGACGCTGCCATCTTGTCTTGTCTGTAGTTCGTTGTTTCAGAGATTGACTCCCAACAACTGGGGAGATAGCTTCTCATCTCCACAAGGGAAATACCACGAGATTTCCCAGAAGTCTCAGGAGAAAGCCATGTTACACAGAGGCCTCATTGGCTACTCAATGGCTATCTCCAGATTAACAGGCTACACTCCACCCCTACATCTCAATCATGAAATTTGACATCTTGATTACATGACTGCCCCAACCACCAACCTTGCTGCTAATCACGCAATGCTTATCCCACAAGGGCCACCAGGGCCCCACTGATAGATAGACTCGCTGGCAGCAAGTCAATTCCGACTCTAGCGGCCAGCGTAGGAGTGCCCCTGTGGGGTTCTGAGACTGTACATCTTACCAGGAGCAGGCAGCCCCATATTTCTCCGGCCCCGATGCCAGGCGGGTAGCAGCCCCGCGCAGACCCCACGATACCAACAGTGCTCTCCTGACTGATGGCGTTGCAATCACAAGTAGGAGAACCAGCTCACATCAAGGGATTCCAAAGCATGGTCACCCCAGAGATGTCAAAATACAACTGTGCTGTACAGGGTTTTCGGTGGCTGGTTTTATTATTATTATCATTATCATTATTATTATTATTATTATTTTACTTTTAACAGGTTTGGGAGGGCATATAATTCACATTTCACACAGTTCGATCTCAGCAAGAATGTCCTACGATCACCCCCACAATCAGTTTTAGAACATTTCCTTCATTTTCCTACTCACCATTTTTTTGCTGCCCCCCCTCCACCACCCTCCGTTCCCCACTGCCAATGGCAGCTTGGTTTTGTTTTATTTTTTCAGAAATCAATCACCAGGTCTTTCCCCGGGAGCACCTCTGGGTGAATGTGAACACCAACCTTTGGTTGGCATGTGAATGAGTGGATGGCACAAACTGCCATTGGCGGAGGCGGTGGGGGCTGGGGGAGGGGAGTGGGGAGCGAATAGCAATGCGTACAACAATGAAGGAAATGTTCGAACACGGATTGTGGTGGTGATTGCATTAAATCATATGTAAATAAGCACTGTTATTATCAGCGTGATCAATTATACACAGGTCTTCAAAACGAGAATTAAATATGAAATGAAGCCATCTTAAAACAGAAATTAGTCTTGCTTGAGGAGCTAAACAAACATCATCTTGGAAAGCGGTTTCTCAGCGTTGACGGAGCCTTCCTGCGCCCCTGCTCCGACTCTGCCGCCATGCGACCAACACAAGGCGTGGAGTTCTGTCCCCTTGGCGGGGACAGACAACACACAAGTACGTGTTGGAAAAGAGCAGGGGAAATCAGGTGGCGATGAAAGCAACGGCAAAAAAGAATAAATCAGAAAAAGGGGGAGAGGGATGATGAGGGGGAGAAGAAAGTTGCAAGCTAAATATGTGGTTGACGAAGGCATTACTAAAGGTGGCATGAAAGACAGAAGGACTGATCCAAGAAGATATAGGAAGAAGGATCTTGCAGACAGTGCTGTACACCCAGGGCTCATCCCAGTTCATTTGATGTTCCCTCAGGCCAGGCAGAGGCAGGCGCTGCGGAAACCCGGAGCTTAATTTAGAGAAGAAATGGTCTCACCGTTCAAAAGCCTTGACCATCCCAGGAAGGTGTTTCTCTTTCTCTCTCTCTCTCTCTCTCTCTCTCTCTCTCTCTCTCTCTCTCTCTCTCTCTCTCTCTCTTTCTCTCTCTAACACTGATCTCTATATCGACCGATCATGTTAGCAGAGATGTTATTCATCCTTGTTTGAACACCCCACCTCACCTCCTCAATGCAAATGACTCGCGTGGGGATCCAGTTTCAAAGGTCCCTGCAAGAACTAAGGGAACCGGCAGACACTGCTCCTTGCCCTCGGGGGCTGACAAAGCTGCCCCTTTGAGATTCTCTTACTAAGCAAGGCAGCCTGTTTCCAAATCCAAATCCAAGGCACTTGGGTCCTCAAAGGAGAGAACCGAGCCGGGTACCCGCAAGTCAGGCACCTCCGTGTCATGAGTGCCCCGAGTGGGGCAGCGCCGCTGAGGTCCTGGGCTGGGCCCTGCCCCTGAGCTGCTCCCCAGCCCGCAGCCGCTCCGCTGCCCCTCCCCCAGGCGCTCCTGGGTTTGCATTTCGGATTTTGAATGGATCTCCTTGTCTGGTGTTAATTGACAGTGAAAGCCCGGTTTTCAAAGCCAAGGTAGGGGCACTGAAGGTAAGTGATCAGAGGACTGCCCTCGTAATAAATCACGAGGGCCCAGGTCACCGTTTGGAGTGTGAATGCAGTGTTCAATAAAGAAACACACTCCACCTTTCCGCTTCAAGCCGACCCTGGCTAATTGACCTCATTGTAGTCCCTCCATTAATCATTCTGGCACATGGGGCAAGAGGCAGTTTCACTGCTTAGGTTTGCAGGGAGGAGGGGGGCCGGAGTCCTTGTGGGGGTGGGTAAGGGTTGAGGGGGCACTTATAATGTAAAAGGAAATCACAGACAATTCTCCCTTAATTAACTCATTGGATTTCCAGGTTGACCAGAGATGGTTTCCTTTGCTAAAGGAATGTGGGGGGATAATGCAGGGTCCTTCATTCACTTCACACCAGAACTCGGGAGTTTGGGTCTATAACAAAAGCAGATGTGAGCATCTGTACCCCATCCAGAGAACAGCTCTGCCCGAGGACCAGGGGGTTAGCCTAATGCTACATAATCATTCAGTGTCATCGATCTCCCCAGCCCCTGATTAATAAATTACAGCAGAAGTCTGTTACAGGGGTGACTACAATTTTATTTCACCTATTAGAAGCGCGACACAGTACACCCTGGCCATGGGGGACTGGCTTTTCTTCTCCTTGACTCCATCCTGCCCACACTCTCTGTCCTCTTCCTGCCTGACAATTGTTTTTGCTGATGTATGCTATTTGATAGAGCTATTTGGATGGCAAGGCATGGGGTGTTTTCGGTGAGCCCTCCCTGCCACCCAAGCTAACCACAGGAGACAGAAGGGCCCTTCAATGTGAGGCCAGTTTACATGGCCACTGAAGACTTGTGTAAGCCATGGACGGCAGCAGCACGAGTTGGGCACCTGCTCTGTGCCAAGAATTGTGTTGCTCTCTCTCACACATACACACACACACACTGACTTGGCCCTGATCCTCAGGGAACTTAGGGCTGGCATTGATCCATTTATATTTTCAAAATTCAAGACCTGCCTTTTTGGTATCAAGCTGCTTTAAATTATGCCCTTTTCAGGGGTCTTTCCCCCCCATGATTAGTTGCTATTATTCAGGAACGCAGTTGGTTCACAGTTCACAGGGGTAAGCAAAGCCCAGAGGATCAGCAGTTTGAATTCTGGGAGAAAGAGAAGGAAGTGGGAGAGAGGGTCTGCAGGAGAGAGTGTGGAGGGCAGCGCTTGCTCATTTTCCTCTGGTGCTTCTTCCTGCTGCTCCTCTTCTCTGTGTTTCATTACTGTTAATGAACTTAATTGTTTGGTTTCAAAAACGCCAGCCTGAAGGCATCGCTCTCCTTCCCCCTCGGTGCTGGGATTCCATCTTGCTGGTCTCCAAATTAACTTGTAAGCAAATACTTCAAACCCCAGCCCTTCCCTGACAATCACCTGGAGGGGGAAATTCAGGCCAACAGCCCAGGACAAGTCAGAAGGAGCTTTGAGACAGACTCGGAGAGTGAGCTCTTTCCGACCCCCGTGTGATATTGCTGTTGTGAGCAATGCCATTCCACACCGCTGTATAGCGGTGTCTCTGCTCTGCACCGTCCAGTGATTGTGCTAGGGGTTGAGTGTACAGAATGAATGAGACAGTGACTGACCTCCAGGAGCTTGCTATGGACAAAATGATGTCCCCACAAAACATGTGCTTAGATCCTGACCTCTGTGCAGTCTATCCCCATAGAGTTACGGTCTTGAAAACCCGCTGGGCACTTCTGCCCTGTCCTACCAGGGTCCCAGCGAGCTGGCATCAACTAAAACTGAAACTAAAACTTACTACCATTGAGTCATCAAATCAATGCCGATTCATGGTCATCTTGTGAGACAGGGTAGAAGTGTCCCGTGAGTTTCTTTGACTGTAACACTTTACAGGACTAGAAAGTCCCATCCTACGCCCTTGAAGTAGCTTGTGGTTTCAAACCACCGACCTTGCAGATTGAAGCCCGATGCATAATCACTAGGCCACTGGGGCTCCAGCTTTTGAGCTATCAAAGAGCTCAAACAAGTGAGCCAGCGAAGCAGAGATGGAGGAGTCAATGCAGCAAGCCACATGGAAACTGTCCAGCTCCTCGAAGAATTTCCAAGCAACAAGAACCTTCCTCACCCTGAATGCAGACTTCTGGCCTCGTCAACTTGAAGGAAATAAATTTCTGTTTGTAAAACTTGTCCCCTTATGTTTTTTTTTTAACTGTAACAACACAAGATATCTGCAAAAGACCTAATGGTTGAGTAACAGGTCCCAAAATAGATCAGCAAGACCACACCTGAAGGACCTGGTAGCTAGAGCAGTTCAGTGTAGCTCAGGAAATCACAGAGCCCTGTTGGTACAGTGGGTTACACATTTGGACGCTAAGCCTAAAGTCAGCAGTTCAAAACCACCAGCCATCCCCTGGAAGTCAAACGAGGCGTTCTCCTCTTATAAAAGAATTGTAGTCTTGGAAACCCACAGGGGCCATTCTATCTGCCCTATAGTTTCGCTATAAATTGGAATTAACTCAATGGCAGTGAGTTCGAGGTTTTGTTAATTTATTTTGTGTAAATGCAGATTAGAACCCAAATGTCTACTCACAATCTGAGCAGAGTTGTCCTCAGTCCTTTGTCTCTCTGAGACATAATGATCCCGACCTCCTGGCACTTGTGGGAAGATCAAACGAGTTCGTGTTTGTCACGTGCGGGTACTCTCCCACTGTGAAGACGCTGCTTGCCATAGGAAAATACTGATAAATAATTGCAGGCACTGTCCACAAAGATAAAAATGCACCAGATGAAAATAACAAGTCCATTTTAATATGCCCCCTCCCACTTCTCTCCCTCCTCTGGAAGCAAGCCATTTTGTCACCTGAGCATGGGGCCCACAAATAGCACTCTCGACTCCCCACAGGAACCCCCTGGGACACTCCCCCTCCACACCTGAATCCCCTTCCACACATCCCACCTGCTTCCAGCCCTCTTCAGCTGCACTCAGTGTCTGTGTCATTCATTTTTCATGCACAATAATCAAAACCAAGAATGCCAGGACAGTGAGAAGAATGAGAGATCATTAACCTCCACCTTCCCACCTCACGATGCTGCCATTTAATGAAGCAGTAAGGGTTGTTCAAGTTTGCACAGCTAGTTAGAATCAGAACGAAGGTAAGAGCTCAGACTTCCTGTTACCAAATCCAGTCATCTTTCAGTACTGCATCAGGTTGGCTAGGTCCAATTATATTCAGATCCGTGCTTTGTTTTACGCTGCATGAAATTGTTCTCCATAGTTGAATGTGCTGCGATTGTTTCCTTACTACACCTTCAGATGAACATAAACAGAAGGCTCCCTGGGTCCTCTCCCAGGACCCCTTCCTTCCAGCTCTGCACCCCACTCTACAGATTGAAATGCTCATGGAAGAGAACATTTCAGTAGACTTCCAGTCTACATACAACAGTATTGGATTCTGGTCCTCGGTGCAGTTCCATCCACCTTTCCTCAAAGACATCTGTAATGGCGCTTTTCAAATGAGGAAAGCGCACAATCAGGAGAAAAGACAATCAAGCAGACAACATCATGCCAAAATCTGGGCAGAATTCCAACCCTACAGAAAGTTTTTTGGTTTTTTTTTTTTTCAAGTTTGATTAAGTAGAATTTGCTCAGTTATTTCCTCCTAGACAGGGGCCCCTGTGGAAGGAAAGAAAGAGTAAAGGAATGGAGAGAGTGAACAAGGAAAGATGGAAAAAAGAAAGGCACATTTTAGTTCCCTCCAGACACACACGCACACATGCACAACAACAACAAGTTGCAAGACACACAGAAGCGAAGAACTGCCCTCAATGGAGGGCCTTAACTCTGGCCAGAGTCGTGGCCCTCTCTCACAGACTTTCCTCCGTTTGCTTGGCAACCACTCAGAAGCAGAAGGCACCAAGAGGAGAGGTGAAAAGTGGTGACACATTGCATGTTAGGTCAGGTTGCCATGAATAAAGCCCTGAGCAGAGAGAGGAAGAGATCAGGTGGCAGAGTGTCTCTGGATCCCAAGCAGTCAAATGCTCCCTCAGTCTCGAGCTCCAAAGAGAAGGAGAAGACGGCATCTCTTACTCACTGCCATTGAGTCGATGTCAAGTCTTGATGATCTTACAGGACAGGTTAGAAGGAGTCTTTACGAAGGTAAAAGGTCCCATCTTTCTCCTGAGGTGTGGCTGGTGGTTTTGAATGGCTGATCTTGCAGTTAGCAAACCATTTAACCTGTCTGCCACCAGAGCTCCCCAGGCATCTCTTGGCGGCAGTATTGCTCACCAGGTGAGAGCCACATGAGTGGAACTGGAAACTAGACAGTGATGTATACAATCACCACACTGTCAAAAGGAGATTCAGTCCTAACCCCCAAAAATGACAAGGACAGACCACCCGATCTGTTGGCAAATAAAAAATCTAGCTAATTTCATAGTATGGAAGGAGTAAATGAGCCATGTGAGATGGTCCAGAAAATAAGCAAGTGAAGGATACAAAAATAAATTATTAAGGGTTCATGGTGGGGGGCGGGGGGTGATATGGGGACCTGGTACTGGGGTCCTAAGTGGAGGGAGGATGTTTCAGGGGTGATGACAGTGATAGGTGTGCAAATGTGGTATGCATACAATTGACGCATGTATTGATCGTGATGGGAGTTGCATAAGCCCCCAATCAAATGATTTATTTTAAAAAAGATATCAATTAAAAATTTTAAATACATTTTTCCAAGAAGCATTTGCTGTTATCAACTATTAACAAGAACATGTGATTTCCTTAAAGAAAGAAGGAAAATCATGAAGAGAAATAGTAATGATAAAGATTAATACTCTTGGTGATTCGCTCTATGTCAAGTTCTAGGATAACCATTTTTTCATAGGTTATATCGTTTTTTAGTCTGGGCCGCAACCACATGGCTACATATCATCATTGTTTTCATTTTGCATATGAGGAAAATAAGGTCTAGGTGGGTACATATCAGAGCTGGAAACACAGGAAATCCAGAACAGATAAGCCCTTCAGGACCAATAATGAGAATAGCGATACCAGGAGGGGGTAGGAGTGGTGGAAGGGGACACTGATCACAATAATCTACACAGAAACCCCTCCCCAGGGGATGGACAACAGAAAAGTGGGTGAATGGAGACATCAGTCAGTGTAAGGCATGAAAAAATAAGAATAATTTATAAATTATCAAGGGTTCCTGAGGGAGAGAGTGTGGGAGGGGTGGAGGTTGAAAATGAGGAGTTGATATCAGGGGCTCAAGTAGAAAGGAAATACCTTGAAAATTATGATAGCATCAAATGTACAAATGTGCTTGACACCATGGGTGGATGGATGGATGGATGATGATAAGAGTTGTATGAGCTCCCTAATGAAATGATTTAAAAAGAGGGGGGATGGAGAAGCTAAGGTGTAGGGAGTTGAATAATTTATCCAGGGTCGCACACATGAGTGGTAGAGCAGGAATTCAGAAATAAAGGTTCTGATGTTAGAATCTTTTTAACCCCATCAGGCGGTGGTGTAAAAAGAGAGGTTCATGAGATTAGTAAATAATGCAAAAACACATTTTAGGGAATGAAGAGCAAAGGATTAAGAGTGTGCTAATTTGAAACCCCCTAGCCATAGGGAGAGCAACTTGGAAGACAGGACTGGCGATCTGTTTCTGAAGAGTTCCAGTCTTGAAAGCTCTATGGAGCACCACACGAGGAGTCAGAATCAGCAACTGATGACAGAAGGGCAAATATAAATATTCCCTGAACTTCAAACCAAGTCTATGAAAGATCTCCAAATACAGAGAAACAGAAATGCTCCTACAACATTAAGAATAAATAAATACAGACAGACTGACAAGAAGACCTCGTGTCTGGGGACCGGCATGTAAGTAACTGGTATTTTTGTGGCAAACTCTTATCACACCTGCAACTGAAGTCATGATCAAAAATACAGTAGGGAAAAAAACAAAGTTTCCAGGATGAAAAAAAAGGCTGTCAAAAAAAAAAACTCAAATTTTTGCAAATGGGAAATTTTACTCTTTAGAAAGGAACAAATAATTGACTATAAAAAAATTTTAGAAAGTTGGTTTAGATCAGTGTTCTCAATCTTGGCTTCACTTTAAAATCATCTGAATTGTTCTGTTCAGAGTGGGGACTGAGCTTGTGCATTTTATGTTGGATTATGCTTCAAAATCTCCCAGATGATGTTAATATGTGTTCAAGCTACTGTAAACATAGGAAATATTTTTAAAAGAGACTTTCCTTGATGCCATCAAGAGTCAACTATAAAATATGATACAAATAACATTCTAACAACACTAGCACAAAATGCTTAATTATGATTTTTATAGGAGTTTATCTGGTAAATGTTATAAATATACCCACAAGTGAAACCTTATTGAACTTTTAAGAGAAGACATTTTCAAATGAAAAGTTAAAATATATTCCTTGATGTGATACTCAGTATGATAAACATGCTCATTACCTTTAATTTACAAATTACATGCAATCAAACCTCAAGCATATTTGTATATGTGACTAAGCACAATAATTCTCTAGTTCATTTAGAATAAGCCTGTCATTAAACCAGAAAAAAATAGAACTATGGCGTGGTTTGAATTACCCAATATTAAAATGGATTAGAAAGATAAACTACTTAAAAGATAATAATAACCCCAGGAATGACAGACAGATCATTAAAATGAAACAGAAAACCCATAAACTCTCCCAGTATACAAAATAATTTATTGATACGGTTAAAAATGGAGTCAAGAAAATTATTTAATAAGTTATGTCTTGACAGTAGATTAATTACTTAAGAATAAAATAAAACATATGAATGCATTGAAATAAATTTCAGATGGCCTAAAAACTATGTTAAAATGAAATAATAAAAATTAGGGGAAATTATAGATATATATATTTAAGGGTAGAACTCAGGGTAAGTGAGGCCTTTCTAAGCTGTCTGGGAGGTGGGTGGCAGAAGGGGTAATTAAAGATCAAACAGGAAGTTCAGGCTGGGTATCTGGAAGGATAACATCAGATGGAACTCAAACAACAATATTATGGACCACTGCTGAAAAAGGGTGCATGTTTACTGAAGAAGAGACTTCAAAGCTTCCCTCACTAATCTAAGGACAAAGGAGCTCTATATCTGTGACTGCAAGGTCCCTGCAAGGGCATCACTGGCAGTGAGTTGCGTTTGGGTTCGGCTTCTGGAAAGAAAAGGGGGGAAGTATCCTCTTGAAAGAGTGACACCTCAAGTCAATGCCCTATCCAGACAGGCAATACAAATTGGCGTTACTCTTTTGGTGAATGAAATTCAAGTATTTATAAAGGGAGAAAAGCTTCTATGACTCTCACAAGAATTAAGTGGGGCGGGAGCCTAGAATCTTAACTGTAGAACGATGAAAGACAGTACAAAATGAGAGAGAAGGGAAAGCTCTGTGAGCATTCATCCACAGGCTAAAAGAGGTGTAGGATTACCAACCCTGAAATTTACAGGTAATACACAGGAACTTGCAAAGGTTTGCAGAAAAATGGAACTGAAAGATAGTGAATGTTCCCACAACCGTTTTGAACACAAAGAACCATCAACTAAGGAATACAAACTAATTATGCTTCAGATTGTTAGAAGATTAAAGATGAAAATTATTGGAATAAATGAACAGAAGAGGGCAGAAAGAGGTTTTTACACAAAACAGAAAGAACAGAAAGAGGTTCTTACACAAAAGAATAAAACCAAATTTCTTTGCAGAAAATATAGTCATTGGAATAAAAACTCAAAGAATGGAAGCAACAGCAGATAAAACCAAACCAAATGCAGAACTTTCTCATCAATGCTGACTTAGTAACCTACAGACCAGTATAGAACTGCCCCTATGGGTTTCTGAGACTCCAACTCTTTATGGGAATAGAAAGTCTCATCTTTCTTCCAGAATATCTAGTTGCTTCCAACAACTGACCTTGCAGTTACCAGCCCAATGAAGAGCCCACTATGCCACCAAGGATCCCAGGACAGCAGTTAAGGTCCTGGTCAAAAAGAGAACTAAAGAGTCAAAATATCTTTTACTCTGAATGAATTATATAGAAAATAAAAGAGTGATTATGATCTAGTGATAGAATGAAAGGCCAACATGCACTTAATAGGAATTCTAAGTAAATAGAATGGGTTAAATAGAGAGAGACAATTCTTAAAGGAAAAATGGTTGAGAATTTTCCAGTACATTCATACTATATATATATTCATGAAGTTCTACCATATGACAGGCAGTGTTTCAACTACTGAAAAAAAGCAGTGAAGTAAACAGACAAAAAAGTCATATATATATATATATATATATATATATACACAAACACACATGTGTGTGCATTTTTTAAAGTTCAATATGTGGTTATTGTATTTGTTGCCATAGAGTTGGGAGCAAGACTAAGCTTTCTACTTCCATAAAGAGTTAGTCTGAAAACCCCACAGAGACAATTCCACCCTGTCCTATAGAGTCGGTATGGGTTGGCATCCACTCACTGACAGTGTGTTGGTCCATAGAATTGCCTCCCTCAATTCCATGAATAAAGCAATATAATGCTTCCTGGTTCTGTTCAATCCCAGTGATTAGTTATAATTCATGGGGTTTCCAAGTCTCTCTTCTTAGTCTATCTTCGTCTACAAGCTCCGCAGAAAGTTGTTCCTCACCATAGCAACATGCAAACTTCTTCTGCAGAAAATTGTTCATCACCATAGCAACATGCAAGCCTCTTCTGAAAGATGGGGAGAGCCTGCCAAAGTACAATATGTATTGTATGTATAGAAGAAGCTCCTATCTGGAACATGCAGTTATAGTGGAAGACAGCTAGCCCATTGAACTATTATTTTTCAAATTTCTACTTGGATGTATTGGGAGAATGATGAGGCTTTCTGTTCCCATAAAGAGATAGTCTCAGAAACCCACATAGGCCATTTTACCTTGACCTATAGGGTCACTATGAGTCAAAATTAACTGGATGCCAGTGAAGTGACTTAGATGAGACACATATCATATCTGCTCACAATCAGTTGGCAAAACCAAGTGACTTTCCCCAAACGTGACCATGATGTGAGGAAACTTTTTTATACTAGTGACAAGCATGGTAAACATGACAAGAGTGGACATATATATGTGTATGTAATTCTCTTAAAGAGAAGGGAATCAATGATGATGAGTTCCCATAAACAAATGGAGTCACCATATTTTCTTTGGTGATCATTCCTATGGAGAAAAATAAAATAGGAAATGAAGTCAAAATGATGAGGGAGGGTATAATTTTTAATTGGTTAGTTGGGGAAGGTACACCAAAACCTAATCTATGATTATGACTTGAGGATTTGAGGAAGTGAACCACATAATTATATTGAGGAAAGACTTCTCAGGAAAAGGGACAGCAAATGCAAATGTTCAGAGTCTGGAAGAGGCCTGATGAGTGTGAAGAGCCTCCTGAACACCTCTTACACTGACTTGAAGTGGCAGAGAGGGAGAATGGGAGGAGAAAAGGTCAGGAAGATAACAGGGGCCAGACTGGGAGGTTCATGTAGGTCATTGCAAGATCCTGTTTTTTACCTGGAGTGAGATGAAAAGCCATCTGAGTGTTTTGAGCAAAGGAGTAACAGGATTAGATAAGCATTTGAACTTGACCATCATTGAAAATGGCCTGAAAGTGAGCAGTCAGACCAGTCAGGTGGCCATGGTAGTAACCAAGTAAGAGATGTAGATGACCTGGACCAGGATAAGCACAGTAAAAGTGGTTGGAGTATGTATATACTTTAAGCATGATCTGCTGATGGATTTCAAATGTGCTACAAAGGAAAGAGTCAAGCATGATTGTGGTAGTTACATCATCTGTTGTCAATGTGAGACTTACAAGTGAAGGGGTGGAGTTCAGCCTGGCAATCAGGTAGAGATTGATGACCTCATTTGGAGGTGCTAAGGAGATAAATAACTTGCTGGAGGCAAGACACACTCACTCACTGAGAGACATTCCTGTGTACAAGACCCGTGGTGCTATGCTAGAGCCCTGGAGCTGAGGAGTCCCTTGGAGACCCCTGCCAGGGCTGAGATGCTTACAACACCACTGGATCTACAAGACTTCCCACCTACTGTCCTGTGATCTTCCTGCATTCAGTATCATTGCATGTGTTTCCTGAGTTTAAAGAGGACTTTATAGATTGGTATCGGACATATGGGCTAATATAAAATTTTGGACTTGATCTGGACTGGGATATATTCTTACTGTACAATTACTCTTTATAATAAAGCTCTTCCTTATACACAGATGAGTCTCCCTGGGTTTGTTTTTCTAGTCTACCCAGATTGACACAGTGATACTTGATATTTAGCCTGAGAAACTGGAAAGATTGCCTTGCTATATAAACAATGATGAAGACCCTTAGCAGGAGCAGGTAGGAGAGGTGGCTGCCACAAAACAAAATCTGTTTTAGATACTTTAAGTCTCATATGTTTAGAAGAATGTTGCATGTAAATATCCAGTGAGAAGTCAAATATAATCTCCTGCAAAGTCACATATACAAACTTGGAAGCCATCACCATACAGTAATTTTTTCTGGAAAGGGGCAACTAGTTGCTATCTGTATCTTTGCAGACTATATATGTTCCCTGTTGGTTATTCTTCTGTAAAAAAGATCCTTAGTTCATGTGTTAAGCCAGGATGACTAGAGAAACACATTCAGTGACACTCATATATGTGTAAGAGAGAACTTTAAATCAAGAAGTAATTCTGCATTAATAAAACATCCCAGCCCAGGTCAGATTAAGTTCAATATTAGCCCATGAATTCCTCTTCTGACTCATGCAGCACCTGCAATGATGCTGCATGCAGGAAGACCACTGGCTGCTAGGTGGAAAGTCCTATGAGTCCAATGGTAGTGGGTGCATCTCCAAGGCTCTGGCTGCCATCAACATGGCTTCATGTGACTAGTCAACAGGAATGTGAAGCAGAGAGAGAATGTGTGTGTGTGTCCCACGCCTTGGGGGGTGGAGGGGAAGTCCCAGAATTTTCATGAGTAGGCCACACCCACAAGGTTGTGACCTTGAGAGGCTAGACTGTACCCCTTCAGTCTTTTATCAAGTCGACATGAAATTGTGTAACCACCACATTTCATGATGGGAGACTGGAAATTGCTGATCCTGCTGTAGATGAAATAGCATTGTTCATAGCAAGGCAATCTTTCCAATCCCTCTGATTAAATCTCAAGTATTATTGTGTTAGTCTGGGTAGACTAGAGAAATAAATCCAGGGAAACTCATATGTGTATAAGAAATAGCTTTATTATAAAAATAATTGTACAGTAAGAAAACATCCCAGTCCAGTCCAGATCAAGTCCCTAAGTTCAATATTAGACCATGAGATTGGGAAGAATAGTTAAGGGAGTTAACTACAGGACAGAAAATGTCCAAGGGAGTTAACTACAGGACAGAAAATGTCCAAGGATAATTCAAAGTTAAGTAGTTGAGTAAATAAAAAGGAAGTCATGAGTAGAAGGAAAAGGGCTAAGCGGAAATATTCAATGGGTAACTAAGCAGGCAGCATAAAGCATTACAATGAAATTTGCAGAGCTCTTTAGAGTTGGAAAGCCAAAAAGGAGGAATATGTCCAGCATTTCTGAAGCTAAAAGAACGGGGGGGGGGAGAATTCAACCCTTGCATTGCAATATTGAAGGATATGATGAGCAAGACATTGAATGATGCAAAAAGTCTCAAAAGAAGGCATGTCAAAGTCACTGTACCGAAAAGAACTGGTAGCTCTTTAAGAGATAGCACATAATCAGTAACTATTGGTAATGAAGGAAAATATCCAAGCTTTATTGGAGCTGTTGGTGGAAACAGAGCTCCAGGAATTGATGAAATACCAACTGAAATGTTTCAACAAATTGATGCAGCACTGGAAGCATGACACAAAATTTGGAAGACCACTACCTGGCCAACCAACTGGAAGAGTTCCATATGTGTACTCATTCTAAAGGAAAGTGATCCAGCAGAATACAAAAATCACAGGGCAATATCATTAACATCACTAACAAGTAAAATTTTGCTGAATATAAGTAAAATGAATGCAGCAGTACATCAACAGAGAACTTCCAAGAATTCAAGCAGGTTTCAGAAAAGGACATGGACTAAGGGATATCATTGCTATGATAGGTGGATCTTGGTTGAAAGCAGAGGATACTGAAAGAGGTTTACTTTTGTTTTATTGATTACACAAAGACATTAGACTGAGTGAATATTTTCTCAAGGATATCACTGAGAAAAAGGAGAATTCCAGACAACATCATTGTGCATCTGTGGAAACTGTGAGTACACCAGGAGTCAGCCATTGAAGCAAAACAAGGGGATAGTGTGTGATAGTTACATAATCTATTGTCACTTTGAGACTTACCAGTGAAGGAGTGGAGTTTAACCTATCAATCAGATCACGGCTTGATGACCTCATTTGAGATGCTAAGAAGATAAATAGTTCATTGGAGGTGGGATACATGCTCAGTCTCTGCAATACATTCTTATTGACAAGCCACATGGAAACAGGCTGATGGCAGTCAGAACCTTGGAGATGGAGAAGCCACGTTGAGACCCCTGCTGGGGATGAGATACTTACACTGTCACTGGATACATAAGACTTTCAACCTACTGGCCTGTGATCTTCCTGCATTCAGCATCATTGCATGTGTTTTTTGAGTCGGAAGAGACATTTATAGATTGGTATCAGACATATGAGCTAATACCAGAATTAAGGACTTGATGTGGACTGGACTAGGATGTTTTCTCAATGTTCAATTGTTCTTGTATAGAAAACGCTTTCTTATACACATATGAGTGTCTAGTCTACACAGCCTAATACATACTGCATAGTTGAAAATCAGAAAATATATTTATCAGGATTGTATACTTTTGGCATACTTATTCATCCCATGTGCTGAGCAGATAATCTTAGATTCCAGACTATATAAAGAAAAACATGGCATAAGAATTGGATGGACAGTGCAAGGATATTTTGTTCTGTTAAATTGGCATTCCATGATGCTCACCTTCCTGACACGATAGCTGAAGACAAATGTGAGCATAAGCAAAGGTGGTGAAGAAAGTTGATGGTGCCTGACTATCAAAAGATTTGGCATCTGGGGTCTTAAAGGCTTGAAAGTAAACAAGCAGCCATCTATCTCAGAAGAACATGGAAGAAGCACACCAGCCTGTGTGACCACACGGTGTCCAAGGAATCTGGTTTCAGGCATCAAAGAACTAAAAATTATATCATTATAAATGAGGGAGAGCACAGATTGGAGACCCAAAGCCCATCAACAGGTGAAGCAACATCCCCTTACAGAGGAGTTTCAGGGAGGAGATGAGCCAGTCAAGGTACAGTGTAGTAGCAATGAAATATGCAGCTTTTCTCTAGTTCTCAAATTCTTCTTCCCATCCACTATCATGATACCAATTCTACCAAATCCAGCGAGACCAGGGGATGTACACTGGAGTCAGAAACATGGGAGATTTAGCATAGATGATCCCTCAGGACCAGTGGTGGGAGTGGTGATACCAGGAGGGTGGAGGGATGGTGGAATGGAAAAGGGGAACCAATTTCAGGGATCTACAAATAACCTCTGCTCTGGGGTACAGACAACAGGGAAGTGAGTGAAGGGGCATATTGGACAGTGTATGATATGAAAAAGCAATAACAATTTATAAATTATTAAGGGTTTATGAAGGAGGGGAGAAGGAGGGGAAATATGGGGAGCTGGTACTGAGGACCTAAATGGAGGGAGGATGTTTTAAGAGTGATGATGGCAACAAGTTTGCAAATGTGGCCTCCATATAATTGATGTATGTATTGATCATGATGGGAGTTGTATGAGCTCTCAATAAAATGATTTATTAAAAAATAAGGAGAGGGGGGGAAAGGAGCTTATACCAAGGGCTCAAGTAGAAAATATTTGGAAATGAAAATGGCAAGATGTGTACAAATATGCTTGATACAGATAATGTATTGAAAGTTATAAGAGTTGTAAGAGCCCCCAATAAAATCATTGAAAAAAATAATTAGAGGGAGGCTCATTAGCAACCTATAATATGCTGATTCCACAACCTTGCTTGCAGCCTTTAGTATGGATTACAACTCAATGCAAAGAAAACAAAAATTCTCACAATCGGACCATAATGATCAAAGGAGAAACGACGAAAGTTGTCAAGGATTCAGTTTACTTGGATGCACAAACAAATTTCATGGAAGCTGCAGGTTAGAAGCTAAATGAAGGTATAAGACTGATGAACTGCTCTGTAAATCTTCACCGAATTCACAATGGAATATTTTTAAAGGAAAGAAACTAAGTGACATATTTCATTGGGCAAATCCACTGCCAAAGAACTCTTTTAAGGAGCAAAAATGTCACTTTGGGGACTGAGGTGCATCAAGCCATAGTATTTGTTATCATTTCATATGTATGCAACAACTGGACAATGAATAAGGAACACTGGAGAAGAATTGATGCAATTTAATTAGAAAAAGCACAGCCACAATTCTCTTTAGAAAAATGGATGGCAACAAAATACAGTCAGAATACTTTTTAGGAAAAAGGTCATCAAGACTTCATCTCATGTTCTTTGGACATGTTATTGGAAGGAACTAGTTCCAGAAGAAGAACATGATGCCTAATAAAGTAGAGGGTCAGTGAAAAGAGGAACATCCTCCTGGAGATACAGAGGGACGTGGTTGCTGCAATAATGGACTCAACTATAGCCATGTTGAGGATGACACAGAGAAAGGCAGTGTTTCGCTGTTGCACAAAGGCTCACTAGGAATCAGAGCTGACTTGATGATCCCTAACAGCAACAAGTGAAATAGCCTGGTCAGTAGGAGGAGCAATTAGTGAGGTAAGAGGATAATTAGGAGACTATAGTGTCCTAAAAACCCAAGACAAGATGACTTTGGATCAAGAACAAGAACCCATTGTGCCAACCACTGCTGATGGGTCAAGTGCGATGATGACTGAGAAATGACTGTTCTGTTTAACAACCAGGAGATTAGTCTAACTGGAGGAGAGACAAAGAAGAACAGGAGAAGAGTAATTTTTGTCAGTGAATACAAGCAAGCTTTTAAAGAGATTTTGGGGGGAAGGAAAGAGAATGGGGTGCCAATTGGAGGGAAAATGGGATCAAGAGAGGTTTTGTTTTGCTTTGCTTTTGTTTTTAATATAGATTTTATTGGGGGCTCTTACAACATTCAATACATTGTTCATACTAAGCAAACTTGTACACACCTACAAAGTGCTTTGTTTTTTAAGATAGGATAAATATGAGTTAAAACATATGAGGGTAAGTAAAAAAGTATAGCTATAAATTCAAGCAAACTTTCATTAATTAAAAATGTAGAATGTGAAGCTATGATTTCTCAACCTCTCCTCCATCTAGTTCTAAATACTTCTAAAAGTTCTATATACTTCATTTCTCTGCAAATCCTTACCCAAGAAGTTCTGGCCTCTTCAATTTATCCCACATTTAAATGGTAGCTTGGTCATCCTTGAGATAGTCAAAATATGTTCAGTTTACTGGAGTTAGGGAACCGAAACGATTGGAAGGGACAGGATCCGAGCTGGAGGAGGGATGGGATAAGATTTCCCAATTAGATTCTCATAGGACAGCCCTCGCTACCCTCAGAAAAGGAGCAGAGGCACTAGTGTGATGGGAGAAAAAAATTCTTGGGCAATTACTTACCAACGCATTTTTCATTCTTAAAACCTCTTCCTAATTTTAATCATGGCTTTAATAGTTGCCATAACCTTGGGCAGAGTTCACTGCTTTGAATGTAGCTTAACTGGAAGCAGATCCCATCTGAGTCATTGGACCCAGTTTTTGAAGGCACTCTAATAAGATCTACAGGAATTGCTGAGAGAACTTGTCTGCAGTTACTCAGTGATCACAGAAACATCCTTAAGTGTGTTTTATTTGGAATAAGCCCCTACCCATATGAACTTGAATTCTAGTAGCACTGCTTTTTACTTACCCTGTATTTCTTTGGAGATGAGAAATTGAGTAGGCAAGAAAGAAGGGATGAAGTTGAGAGCAGGGTGGGAGGTGGGTCTTGCATGGGAATATGGGTAATTCTAAGACGATAACATCACAATGAGACCTTTAAAGGGGGGGGGGGAATAATCCACACTAAGATACTTTCTAGTGACAGTTAAGAGTTTGCGAATGGAAAAATAATCATAGAAGCAATCTGAAAGAAAAGACATGGAGGGCTGAGCCCTGGTGGCGTAGTGGTTGTGCACGGGACTGCGGCCCACTGGGACGGAGGTTCAATTCCAGCAGTGGGGCTGGGCCTCCTACTCCCACTACCAGAGAGCAGTGATGCCCCCCCCCCAAAAAAAAAAAAAAGAAAAGACATGGAAGTGATAACTGTTGCAATGGTTTATCAGGGACATAGGAGGAAGGTGAGGGAATTTGAGGAGCAAACAATGAATGAGGATGGTGGGAGGGAGCATAACACTGATTGTGGTGATGTATATACAACTCTTCTTAAAAGTGATTTAATTATGGAAGTGTATGCTATGTGAATATTATATCAAGAGAACTACTTTAGAAAGAAAGGAAGGGGGCTGAGCCCCGGTGGCGTAGTGGTTGTGCGCGGGACTGCGGTCCACTGGGATGGAGATTCGATTCCAGCAGTGGGGCTGGGCCTCCTACTCCCACCACTGGAGAGCAGTGATGCCCAAAAAACTAAAAAACTAAAAAAACTAAAAAAAAAAGAAAGAAAGGAAGGAAGGAAGAGAGAGAGAAACCCAAACTGGACCGATGATTACCATGGAGTGAAGGAGGACGAGTTGTTGCTTAGGGGACATTGAGCTTGTGTTAATGATGGTGGGAAAGTTTGGAAAAGGGGATCACTAATGGTTGTGCAACCGAAGAGTATGATCAAAGGCATTGAAGTACACATGTAGAAGTGGTTGAATTGGAGATTCTTTGATCGGATGTTTTGTTGTATATGTGTTTCCACAATTAAAAATAATTACATGAATAACCATAAGTACAAGGAAGAAGAAAGTGTTCTAGAATTGATAGTGGTGATGATTGTACGTCTCTTCTTGATATGATTGAACTATTGAATTGTATGACACGTGGATGAAGTGCCAATAAAACTGTTAAAAATTTTAAAAAGAGAGCTGAGCCCCGGTGGTGTAGTGCTTGAGTGAGGGACTGCGGCCCACTGGCTTGGCGGTTCAAATCCAGCAGCAGCAAGGCTGGGTAGGTCCCACGACCACCACAGGGCAGTGATGCCAAAAAAATTTTTTTGTAAGACACATTAGCTTTCCCTTTTAGCAGCAACATTAAAAGCCAGAAGGCAATGAGATATTTCTGTTGAACTAACTGACGTTTTTTTTTTAAGGATTCCTCGTGGAGTAGTGGTTTATGAGTTCGGTTGCCAATCATAAGGCTAGCAGTTCAAAACTACCAGCTCCTCCACAGGAGGAAGATGGACTTTCTACCCCTAAATATTTACAAGCACAGAAACATACTGGGCCATTTACTCTTATCATGTAGGGTCACTGCAATTTAGAATCAATTTGCAGACAGTGAGGGTTTTTTGTTTTGTTAAACATGTTCATTTGCTTGATGGGTATTTTGTTGGTTGGTTGGTTGGTTTTAGTTTGGTGCCGCAATGGTTAAGTGCTGGGTCGCTAACCTGTACGTTGGCGGTTATAACCCACGACCAACTCCATGAAAGAAAAGGCCTGGCAATCTGCTCCCTCAATATTAACAGCCTGGGAAACCCTGTGGGACAGTTCTCCGCTGTCCTGTGGGATTGCTATGGGGCAAAATCCACACTCTGCCACGCAACAACAACAAAGACCCTTTTTAGACAAAGACTCTCCTCTACTGCAATAACCACGAACGGAACTCCTTCAGTTAAGAAGGGAGAGGTAGCATGTAAGAGAATAGACTCAAGGGGGAGTAAAGACGCTAAGGATGTTGTGACCAGCAGGGTCGACGTTAAATACCAAACCTTGTGACTGTGGGAAGCCTGAAGCAAGACAGCAGGTCTTTCTCCTTCCGAGCCCTAGGGCAGATTCAAACTCCCAACCTCGTGGTAAGCACTTACCCACTGGGTCACCAGGTCCTTCCTTATACTCTACACTACATCGTGGGTGTAAATCCTGGGTGAAGCACCGAGGAAGCCGTGCCTGTGCGACACAGCCTCTTGTCCCGCTCGAATCCAGAGAGCCAAATGAGCGGCAGCTTGTGTTCATTCTGCAGGACAAGCTCTCCAATCTTTTCTGAAGTTATTTCCCTTCCTTTTTCCTCCCGTTCTTCCCTATTTCCATCAAGCGGAGCCCTTGAATGCCTTTCCCCGCCAGCTATTCAAGAGGCTGTTCTCCCTGGAGCTGATGACACAGAACCTATTAATAAGCAAACAGAACGAACTGGCACACGCTCCTCTTGGTTAAATTCCTCTGCCACCAATTCCTCAAACACTTCCCTTTAGGGTTTTCCTGCGGAGTCCCATTCATTTAGAGGAAATGTGGAAAATTGTTTAATGTTTCTTGTTGTAAGCAAATGGCGGTACATGCCGATTACATGTGGAGAGCAAAATGCCTCTCTTCTCCTTGGGCTTCCAAACCCATCTGGTGGTGCTGGCGAAGCCTGAACATCCTTCCTCCCACGAGCAACTGTCAGAAAAACCTTTACTTCTGTTCCCAAACTGAGCCTGTATTTTGCCAGCTAGTGAAACCGCTCGCCCATCACCACCACCCCGACTGCAAAATGGCACCACCGCATTTCTTGACCCTACCCATAGGGAGTTCAATGCCATCCTACGATGTATTGTCTTGCACCTTCCTCGGTGCGCAGAGTACGTCTCAGAGCGTGTCTGTCACAGGAAGCTCCTAAGAGAGGCAGTGGAGGACTTCACGTGGAAGGAAATGCAGGGAGAAGTGTGAAGTTTCTGACTCAGCTACGCCATGTGGGGGAACCAATGAAAGTGGGTGATTTGAAGAAAAGAGTAAGCTTATTCTATCCTGTCTTGTGGTCCTATATGCTTCAAAGCAAGCGTTAAAAGCACCATCAGGTTGCTCCTTTCTTCTCGAGCACACTTCAGAGCCTAGACAAGTGAGCCTCCATCCCTGTGGGCAGGGAGGGGGTGGGGGGGAGAGGAGCAAAGGGCCCTGGATGCAAAACAGTTTGTGCTCATCTATCTGTGTCGCCTAAAGTTGGCAGTTTCAACCCACCCAATGGTGCCATGGAAGAAAGACATGGTGATCTGTTTCCATAGACATGATAGTCAAGAACCAACGCCCCATGGGGCCCATGTCACCATGTGTAGTCCAAAGCAATTGTTGGCATCACAATTGGTGTGTGTGTATGTATGCACGTGCTTTGAATAAATTGGGGAAAGGAGTACTTCCCAAGGCCCTCATTCTTTCAGCAAGAAGAGTGAAAGAGTTAAGTGCAAAAACATTTTCAACCTTTCGACAGCATTTAAGGAGGGGAAGAAAGAATATTAGAGCAGTGAAACTTTCTCCCTGTCTCCTGATAAACAGATTGATATCCAGGGAATAAGAATGGGGCCCAGAGCCCAGGTGAGCAAGTCAGGGGTGGAATACATTTTGTCTTCCAGAGCTCCATCCACTGTAGGAATTAGCAGCATCCAGCAACATCAGGACAATCTTAACATTAAAAACAACCAGACTATGATCACCCTGGATTTCTTGCCCTCCAAATGTTCCTTCCATCTCCCCATCGAGGAAGACCACCCCTTGCTGTTCCCCCAGCAGAGGGCGCTGCCCGCGATCTTTGAGGTTACTTCACCGTTGCACACCACCTCACTCTTAGGAGCAGGTGTGCAGACTGTAAGCCATGTGCCAGCTCAACAGATCATCTTTACACCAAGTTCTTGTCGCCCACAGTTCCCGAAGCTTTCCCTGGGGAGTTTAGAGCACATTGGTTTCTGCTCTCCACCACTTTTTCTGTTGCCATATAGACAAGCTGTGAGTCTTTGAGCCGTTCAAAGCCTTTGAGCCTCTGTTTTCTAATAAGTACAGCAGTGACGTCATCCCCTATTAAGAGTCCTTGCATGGGACCTAGTGGGGCAGCGGGTAAAGGACTAAGTAATCAAGCAAAATGTCGGGTGTTCTAACCCCTCATCTACTTCTCAGAGAGAGACAGTGTGGCAGCCAGCTTCTGTAAAGACAACGGCCTGAGAGCCTACGTGGGGCCACTCTACTACCATTCCAACTCAGTGGCCATGAGTGGGGGTTGGGTGGGGGCACACGGTTAATCACTCCATCATGAGCTGAAAAGTGCCCATTTAAACTTACCCCAAAGCTCCTCAAAAAGGGCCACAGCCTACAAACCCTATAGAGGGATTCTACTGTGCACACACAAGGCTGTCAGGAGTCCACCGGGACGTCTGGACAATTAACAGCAACTAGCAGTTCCCGCTAGAACCCTGGTCCCAAGTTATTAGTGAGTAGCTCCTGCTTTCCCTTCTGTCTTAAGAGTTCCCACATTTCTGAGTAAGTGTATGAGTTGGTTTAGTTTAGTTTGTTGGTTTTTTTTTTTCGGACACAGAACCATTTCCTAAATAGGCTGCCATTCCCCTTGATCTCCAAAAAATAGACCAAGGATTCAATATTGTTTCCTCTCCTTCACTGGTGTTATTTCCTTTGTTTCCATGGAGACTCGGTTATCCAGGCCAACTGGACCATGCTCCTCAAGGAGCAGCCTCTGTTTCTCACCGAAACTCAGTGAGGATGCCCGTGCGCTTCACCCTTCCCATTTGAGTCCCGTGCAGGCTGAGAATGTTGGATCACTCAAGTTTCTGCGACTCTCGCATGTGTAAAGCCAAGGAGATGAACAGGTCCAGGAGAGCTTGGCAAGAAGGAAGAGTGTCCCAAGGATCCAGTTTTAAAATGTGCTCCCAATGGCCTCGTGGAAAAAATGGGTTCTGGTACCCCAATACTCCTTTAACTACCCAGTGAAATACAGTAACCTCAAAGAGAAACAATGAACCCATACCTACACTGAGAGCAAATGAGATTATATAGGATAAAAAAATCCATGGTTCTATTTCTTTCACAATAGTATAAAATTACAAGTTTGATCCAGAAAGCAAAATAAGAGTGGAAGTACCTAGCTGGGAGGAAATCAATCCAATTTTGGCACCCCTCAGCCATTCTGTTCCCCCTGCCTTAGTTTTCCAGTGCATATTTTCTTGCCAGCTAAGTCTCCCTTTATAGGATGTATGTAATAGCCCACTGCTGTCACCCACAGTTCAGCCACTGGGACTTTACTCATTTGGGGAAAGTAGATTGTGGTTGAAGCTTCTAGAAAAGTGTGACCTTTTAGATTCCAAAGGCAATCAGAGTTTCCCTTTCTTCACTTTATCTGACATGGCATGGTTTACTTTTTTTTTTTTTTGGTTGACCTGTTAGCCTGAAGCAACGATGGTAACCATTGTGTGTACATAGACTTACTTGTGTTTCACATTTGGCTTTGTACTTCAGGAATGTCTGAAGGTGGTGAAGAGGGGGCTTCTCTCGGCCATGATTTGTTAATACTGCTCTTGGCCTTCAATAGCCTAGGGGTAAAAGAGAGGGAGAAATAGTAATTCAAGTTTGATATTAGGAAGAGGAAAGAGTCTCATTGACCTTCTTCCACTCCTTCTCTATCTCCAGCTACCATGATATTACAATCCTACTCACTTCCCATCCTAACTTTGCCCAAACTTCAACTTCATACACTAATATACAGGCTGGTACATACAATCTCATCCAAGGGAAAACGTTACTAGCTATGGGATTTTGTAGCAACAATAATAAGAAAGTGATAGGTTAAAGCATCCATTCATCTATACCTGGAATCCTTCAGCCATCTAGCTGAGAAGCAACAAAGCCTACATGGAAGAAGCACACAAACCTGTGTGATCATGAGATGTCACAGGGATCAGGAACCAGGCATCTAAGAACAAAAAAAATCATATCATCGTATGCTCACCTCCCCAATATGATTGAAGACAAATGGATGCATAAACAAATGTGGTGAAGAAAGCTGATGGTGCCTGGCTATCAAAAGATATAGGATCTGGGATCTTAAAGGTTTGAAGATAAACAAGCAGCCATCTTGCTGAGAAGCAACAAAGCCCATGTGGAAGAAGCATACCAGCCTGTGTGATCATGGTGTCAAAAGTCTCAGGCATCAAAGAACAAAAAAGCATACCATGTGAATGAGGGAGAATGCACAGTGGGGACACAAAACCCATCTGTAGGCAACTGGACATCCCCTTTCAGAAGGGTTGCAGGGAAGAGACAAGTTAGAGTACAGTGTATCAATGATAAAAAATACAACTTTCCTGTAGTTCTTAAATGTTTCCTCACCCCCACTACCATGATACCAATTCTACCTTACAAATCCAGCGAAACTGGAGGATGTATACTGGTACAGATAGGAACTGGAAACATGGGGAATCCAGGACAGATAAACCCTTCAGGACCAGTAGTAAGAGTAGCAATACTGGGGTAGAAAGGGGAAATTGATTAGAAGGAACTACATATGACCTCCTCCCTGGGGAATGGTCAACAAAAAAAGTGGGTGAAGGGAGACCTCGGTCAGTATAAGACAGGAAAAAATAATGATTTATAAATTATCAGTGTGAAGGAAGGGGGAATGTGGAGCTCATACCAGGGACTCAAGTAGAAAGCAAATGTTTTGAGAATGATGATGGTAACAAATGTGCTTGACACAATGGATGGGTGGACGGATGGATGGATGGATGGATGGATGGATGGATGGATGGATGGATGGATTTTGATAAGAGTTGTACAAGCCCCCAATATAATGATCTTTTTAAAAGTCAGAGAACACATTTTTAAAATGGGTACTATAGCTGTTATATAATTTTTGCATCAACTTGGAGATATAAAAGTTTTGGGGTAGGGTCTAGCCTAACAATCAAATCACAGTCTGATAGTACCTCCTGATAGGTGTGACCTTCTCTTAAGGAGAATCCCGGGAGCATTCTCTCTCTCTCTCTCTCTCTCTCTCTCTCTCTCTCCCCCCCCCCACCACTCTCCCTTCATCTTCCTCCTTGCAAGATACTCAGAGACCTGCCTGCACCCTGCCAGAGACCTGTGATGCTTCCACAGCCATTTGATCCACAGGACTTTTTCCCCCACCTATCAGCCTGTGATCATTTTGAATCATTGTTTGTGGCTGCTGAAGCTGAAGAGGGATTTATGAACTAGTATCTGACTTATGGACTTGATCTGCACTGGACTGGGATGTTTTATTAGTGCACAATTACTTTTTTATTACAAAATCATGTAGATGTGGGCTCTTACAGCTGTTAAAACAATTCATACATCAATCATATCAAGCCACAATTACTTCTTGATGTAAAACTCTCTTTTACACACATATGAGTGTCCTTGCATGTGATTCTCCGGTCAACCCAGCCTAATCCAAGCACACTCTTACTCATTCATGCCTCAACCACTGATTCAACAAACACTGGTGCTATGAAAGAACACCGGGAGCCTCCAGCCACCTACCTTTAATCAAAATGAACAGACATACAAGAGAGTTTCACAAAGGTTGTGGAAAATGGGAAATCACACATAACTGGAATTTTCCACAAACCTTCTTGAAATCCCTCTATAGAGAGAATGAACTGCAAAGTGATAGCTGTTCAGATGAAGTGCTAAGGGAATTTGGAGGAGTAATAGATCCCTTCTATCTTGGAACCTCCTAGAGGCTTTGGGGAAGAGACGTTCTTTGAGACTAATACATGAAGATGAACTAAACACTTCAGCAGGCAGAGATGAGAGATGACAGGTGAGGGAGAGGGCGGCTTGAGCAGAGGGTCAGAGCTGGGAAAGTCCTGAGGAAAAGACCGGCTGGAAATGAGAGCGATAAAGATGGAAGATACAGCAAGAACAAGAAGTAGGTTACAGTACATGCTGCAACATGGATGAATCTTGAAAGCATCCTATTGTGTGCCAAAGGAGTCAGGCACCAAAGGCTTCCACAAAATATTTAGAGCAGGCAAATGCCGAGACAAAGGTAGATGTACCAGGCCAGGTTGAAGGATTGGGGGGTGCTGAGTTAAGGTGTGCTGTTCCTCCGGGAGGTAACAAAAAAAATGGGGGCGGGGGGGGGACTTGCCAACATGGTGAAGATATTTAATGTCTGAATGTTACACTTAAAGATAGCTCAAATGGGCATTTTTGTGTTTATATTTTATCGCAGTTTTAAAATACCCATGTCGAGGCAGATGGAGAAGGCTCAGGTGCACCTTCCATGCCAGTCTGCGGCCCACAGCCATCATCAATCACTCCCTCGGGCTCCCAGCCACCTTGACATAGCGAATGTGCACACATCTCTTTCTGTATGAGACTCTTCAAACCTTTCTGCAAGTTCCATTTTGCTGTATGTGATTTCTTATTTCAAGCAACTGTGAATGCCTGAATTTTAAAAAAAAATCTGTTATTCACCATGCAGCTCTCTGCCAGAAGACAAAAATTTTTTTGGTGCCAAGAACCAAGTTGTCTGGTCCTCACAACCACTTGGTTACTGTGCCTTCTCCACTTAACAAAGGTGTCTGAGACCCATCGAAATTAGGTAGTTAACTCAAGACTGTGTGTGATGAGTGAGGGAGTGGGGATTTGAACTCTACCTGGTTGTTAAACCCACTGTGTTAGACCGGGTAGACTAGAGAAACAAATTCGTAGACATGCATATGGATATAAAGGTAAGGTTTACATACAAGAGGAATGGAACATTGAGAAAGCATCCCAACCCAGTCCAGTTCAAAGTCATAAGTCTGATATTAGCTCATATGCCTGATACCAGTCTACAAAGTCTCCTTCCAACTCATGAAGTCACAGGCCAGTGGGTGCAGAGTCCTGGTGCTGGCAGGGGTCTCCCCAGGGCTCCTCGCTTCCAGGGCTCAGGGTCCATCAACAGCATCCAGTGGTGGTAGAAGCAACTCAGCACTGGCAAGGGTCTCCACATGGCTTCTCCAGCTTCAGAGTTCTGGTTCCATCAGGGTAAGGCCGTGTGACTTCTCCTCTAGCTCCTGGGACACTGCCATCTTGTTTTGTCCATAGTTCGTTGTCTCAGAGACTGGCTTCCAACAACTGGGGAGATGGCTTCTCATCTCCATGAGGGAAATATCGTCAGATTTCCCAGAAGTCTCAGGAGAAAGCCATGCCCACACAGAGGCCTCATTGGCTACTCAGTGGCTATCTCTAGATTAGACTCCACCCCTACAGCTCCATCATGAAATTAACAAAAGCACATGACCACCACACCCACACTCCCCTCTTTTGCATTATTAAGGGGGAAAAAACCTCACTGTCATTGACTTGATGTTACTCATAGTGATGTTATAGGACCGGGTAGAACGGTCCCCGTGAGTTTTCAAGACTAACTCTTTTCAGAAGTAGTAAGCCATATTTTTCTCCCCTGTAGCCACAGGTGGTTTTGAACTGCTGGCCTTGAGGATGGCAGCCACCATGCCACCAGGGCTCCTTTTAGGTTATAAAGTCCCATGTAAGAGTACAATGTGTTCTTCTGTTTGGACATTGGATCATCTGGAAACCATCTCCCATTTTATCCTATCTGTTGCTTCTCAACACTAGATTGGCTAAAACCTCAGGGGAAACTTACTTCCCAGCTTCCTTGTCATTAAACAGGCCCACAGGACTAATCTCAAACGGTCACATGTATGAAACTTGCATGCATCATTTCTGGGCTAACCCAAAAAGAAACCCCTTTCAACTCTCTGCACTCTCCCTTCCCTCCCATGGAAATAGCCCTGAGTTAGAGGGTGGCCTCCCACTCAAGGTGGTCTCCTCAGGACTCATGTGCAGCATACCTCCACCCCAAGTCAATTTTCACTGTCTTGGAGGAAAATCCAGAAGTTAGCTTTTGTTGCGTATAACTATCAAGATTTGAGAATGTAGTATTGCAGCACAGCCTACCTGACTCTCACTACTGTACAAACTAATCAATCCTTCAAATTCTTCAAGTTTGCTAACCTATTAATATTAGCATTCCATCCTGAAGTATCTGCATTTATGTAAGCATCACAGTTTTCTTCAATTAAAAAGATAGTCCTTGGAGAAACAGGGGACTAACCCACCCGTGGGGAGGTTATTGTTCATGTCTCACAAAAAGGGGAGAGAGGGACCAGACCTCAGCCTGGTGCACCAAGACTTGAAGGTGACACACCAGCATGAAGCAGGGAACTAACAAGAGGTCTGTGGAGCTGGCCCTGATCCCAGCTACGTGGACCCCATCCCTGTCCACTGAAGAATGGACTACAGAGGACAGCACTAAAGATACAGCTTAGGGAGAGAAACTGGGCTACTCAGAACACAAGGTAGTAAACTAAGAGGGGAAGAGAGAGAGAGAACTGCATTCTGGCCCACCAAGCCCTCACATCAATATTTCTGCTGTGAGCAGCCAATGCACAGAGAGGACCATAGGGCTAGCCTCACCACTTGACATGACGTTCCCTCACTGTGCTACATAGCACTTCAGAGAACAGCATTGGAGACACAATGCAGAACTTGTGCCTGCTCTGACCCCCATACACGCTGGATGAACCTCAAAAGTAGCGCAACAGAGAAGCAAGGGGAGCGAAGCAGTGAAGTCCCTGAGGAATCCCAAACTAGATTTCAGGGGCAGGACTTGGCACTTCATCAGAAAACGTTCATAAAGGTCAACAGACAGACCTTATTTATAGGCTTTTTTTTCTTTTTACTTTCTTTCTTTTATTTTCCACGTCAATCTATACAAGATAGGATAAACAATTCTGAGGAGAAACAATGGGATCGACAGTTCTGGGGGGACTTGGGAGAGGAGGAGGTTGGGAAAAGGAAGGAAGGAGCCAACATACCTAGAGACAAGGGAGCAACAAGTGATCTAAAATCAATGATTAGGAGGACATAGGATGCCTGCTGGGGGGTGATCAAGTTCAATGTAGCTGAGAAGAATTGCTGAAAGCCAAATGAAGGTTGAACACGAGAGTGGGTCAGGAGGAAAGGAAAAGGAAATAGAGGAAAGAACTTGTAGGCAAAGGACATTTATAGACGTATAAATACAGGTAGATGGCACACATAAATATATTTATATATAACTATAGGGCCAAAGATCTATATACATATATTTATATGTTAAGTGTTAAGTCAGCAGATCAACATTGGGCTTCTAATCAAGTCCCTCCTCAACAGAAGAACACTTTGTTCTAATAATCTGACATTCTGAAAACCTACGTGACATGATTGGTGAAGACAAAAGACACTTTGTTCTAATAGCCTGGCATTCTAATAATCTACCTGACATGATTGCTGAAGACAAAATGTGTGCATAAGCAAATGTGGTGAAGAAAGTTGATGATGCCTGGGGATTAAAAGATATAGCATCTGAGATCTTCAAAGGTTAAAGATTAACAAGTGGCCATCTAGCTGAGAAGCCAACATGAAACAAGCACATCAACTTGTATGATCACGAGGAGTTGACAGGATCAGGTATCAGGCAACAGAAGACACTAAACAATCATATCAAGGTGAATGAGGTGGAGCGGAGTGGAGGTCCAAAGCCCATCTGTAGACAACTGGATATCCCCTCACAGAAGTGTCACAAGGAAATGACAAGCCACCCAGTGTACAGTATAGCACCAGTGAAACACACAACATTCCTCGTTCTTTAATGCTTCCTCCCCAACACTATCATGACCCCTGACAAATCTGGCTAGACCAGAGCATGTACACTGGAACAGATAAGAGCTCACAGCACATGGATTCAGGGTTGGATACACACACACACACACACACACACACACAGAACAATAATGGGAGTAGCGATACCATGAGGGTAGGGGGAAAGTATGCGTGTGTTGGGATGGGGGGCGGGGGAGAGACCGATCACAATGATCCACATATAATCCCCCATGTCCAGGGTGATGAGGAGCAGAAACATGGAAACAGGGAGACAGTGAACAGTGGGATATATGAAAATAATAATAATTTATCAAGGGAGCATGTGGGAGGGATTATGGGAAAGGGATTGGGAAATTAGCTGATACAAGGGTTCAAGTAGAAAGAAAATGTTTTGAAAAGAATAATGGCAACATATGTGCAAGTGTGCTTGATCCAATGGATGCATGAATTGTTATAAGAGCTGTAGGCACCTCAGAAACCACAGGAGAAGTTCCACTTTGTCCTCAAGGGTTGCTAGGCAACTTTAATCAATGGACTGGTAGTGTTTGGTACAATAAATAGAGATTGCAATGTTCTGAAACACCACGCGCGCGCGCGCACACACACACACACACACACACACACAAGAGAACTATAAGAGCCCCCACTGAAATGATTTTTTTAAAAATCAAGACAAAAACCTCAATTCCCCTGCCACCTCCAAAAAAACCAAAACTGTTTCCTTCTAAAAGACAATTACTGTCTCACATTTTAGAAACATAATCTGTTGACAACTTTTAATGGCACTTCTACAACTTAAAAAATAATTGCACATCATAAAATATATAATGATAAGGTAAGAAAAAAGACTGTCAATGCTCATAGTTGATTTATAAGATAACTATGGTAGTTATCTTTTGCATTTTCTCTACTTTTAAGCTTCCTATAAAATGTTAGTTTTACATAAAAAATTATATGCCATGCTTTCTAAAAGCAGACTTTCCCCCATGAAGCAGGTATCTTTTGGCCTTGAAGGCCCCAGAACACCAGATTTGAGACTTTGGGCAATGTTCTTCACCTCCTGCCTCATAGCTCCTGTCTAATAGGTGTTGAATCTCTCCCAGATTCTCTGCCGAGGCATCCTGAACCCTGAGTTTGTGTGTTGCATCAGGGGGGGTTTTAATGAATCAAATAAAACAAAGTGTCTTCAAGAAAGACAGTGGATTGAGAAAGGGCACTAGTGTTAAGCCTGGGAAGGAACCAAGGAGCTGGTGAACAACCCCAAGTCAGGGCAAGGGAGTGAGGGGAAGGGGGAATCTGATAGAGACCTAGAAACGGAAAGAAATGCGCTGTGGTCTGAGTTTGCGATGAAGGAGCCCTGGAGGTCCTGCACTGCCAGACACAAAGTCAGTGGTTGAATCCCAGCAGCTGCTCCACTGAAAAAAGATGAGGCTGTGTGCTTCAATAAAGATTTAGTCTCCAAAGCTATACATAGTCCTTCTACTCCAAAGGATCACTGTGGGCTGTAGTCAACACAATAGTGTTGGGTGGCTAGCGAATGGCGTTTGCAATAGATAAAGGTATTAGGATGCTCATAAATGTTCACTGTGCATTTTTATTCTAATTGGCATGGAAATGTGAGGTTTGCAGACACAATAGTTTAAAAATCAAGTCTATAGAATTCAAATTGTTTCCTGGGTTGGGGGAAGTTGTTAGCATGGAAAACATTAAGATATACTGACAAAATTTTTTTAAAACATTGTACTTTCACAGATTGGTGTAGACAGTTGAGTGCTGGCTTCATTCTACTGTATGGGAGCTCGGTTTTGTTTGCTTTTTGCTAACGATGAGTGCTGAGTTTCATTTGAGAGATGGCACAAAGAGGGAGGGAGGCAGGGAGAAAACCTGTGTGAGCCTGGCCTGGCTGTCAGACCTCATCCCAGGGTCCCTGCAGGATACCTCTAGAGGCATCTGACCTCACTGTTTGGTCAGAGTGCCATCCACGGGAAGCAGATTCACTAAGTGCTTTATCAAACAAATGTTGATGTTGGATTTTGACTCATAGAAATGCCCTCATAGGGCTTTCTAGGCTAAAATTTTTAAAGAAAGAGATTGGACCAGGTTGTTCTCCTGCACAGTCACTGGATGGATTTGAACTATCAACCACTTAGTTAAATAACTATGACTGCTGTCGAGGATATGCCAACAGAGGCACCTTTAGTTTGCACCAATTCAAGTTTTAGTTACCATAAAATTTCAAAACTTGGCAGCATTCCCTTACAGAAGGGTTATGGGGAGGAGATGTCAGTCAGGGTACAGTGTAGCAATGATGAAATATGCAGCTTTCCTCTAGTTCTTAAGTGCATCCTCCCCACCACTATCATGATCCCAATTCTACCTTACAAATACAGCTAGACCAAAGGATGTACACCCGTACAGATAGGAATTACAAATACAGGGAATCCAGGACAGATGATCAGTTCAGAACCAGGTGAGAGTGGTGATGCCGGGAGGTTAGAGGAAAGGTGGAGTAGAAAGGGGGCACCAATTACAAGGACCTAACATATAACTTCCTCCCTGGAGTATGGACACCAGGGAAGTGGGTGAAGGGAGACATCAGACAGTATAGGATATGACAAAATAATAATAATTTTTTAAATATAGAGAGTTCATGGAGGGGGGGGTGGAAGTATGAGGAGCTGATACCAGGGGCTTACTTGGAAAGAAAATGTTTTGAAAATGATGGAAACAAGTATACAAATGTGCTTTGCACACAATGGATGGATGTATGCATTGTGATGGGAGTTGAATGAGCCCCCAATAGAATGATTTTAATTTTTCACTTTACAAATAAGTAAGTTCTTCTAACATCTGTCTAACAGCCCCAGCATATCTCCCTCCTTTCTGAATGCTGACTTCCAGACAGAAGGTTGGTCCCCAACTCGCTATACATACAAGTGTTGACAAACCACATTCACAACCTGCGATTGTTCAAGAGGATTCTATAGGTTTTAGTGCATCAAGAAGTCTTGGGGACCCCAGAAGTTGAACACTTGGGGGCTAAGTGAAAACTCCACAGTTACAACCAGCAGCACCAAGAGAGAAAGAAGGAGCAATTGGTATCCATAAAGGCAGCAGTCTCACTACCCTATGGGTACCGGACTGTTCTATCCTATAGCAGGTGTCCTCAAACTACAGCCCGAGGGCCATATGTCGTCCGCCGAGGACATTTACCTGGCCGCCGGATGTTTTTGCCGCCATTGCCTATCCTGCTTAGTAGCCAACTCATCCCAGGCCCACAGAGAATTTGTTCATAGTTTTTTTAAAACTATAGTCCTACCCTCCAACAGTCTGAGGGACAGTGAACTGGCCCCCTGTTTAAAATGTTTGAGGACCCCTCTCAATGAGAGAGAATTGATTCCAATCACGATGGGTGGTTTTGTATTTGGGTTCAGGTAGATATGAAAATAGAGCTATAGATTTTGATGGAATGTTCCCAACTCCCAAAGACCAAGGCCAGTTTTATAGAGATACTGATCATAGAAGGCAATTGTGGTGGTCATGTACCTATGTCAATTCCATGATTGGGATGCAGGAGTGGAGTCTAGCCTGTTAATCTGGAGATAGCCAATGAGGCCTTTGTGTGGGCGTGGTTTTTTCCTGAGAATTCAGGGAAGTCTCGTGATATTTTCCAATTAGAGAAGAGAGACTTGACTGAGTCTCTGAGACGAGGAACTACTGACAAGATGAGATGACAGCATGCTGATCGATTCTGATTCTTAGAGAATGGAGGAGCCAGAGAAGAGGCCACATGGACTTGCCCTGATGGAGCCAAGTCTCTGGGGCTGGAAAAGTCACATGTAGACTCCTGCAAGTGCCAAGATGCTCGGGAGGCCACAGGGAGACCCTGCAAGCGTTGAGATGCTTCTGCCACTGGACACACTAGACTCTGCACCCTCTGGCCTGTGATTGTCCTTGTGTCATCACACATGCTTCATGAGTTGGAGGGAGACTGTATAGACTGGTATTGGACATATGGGCTAATATCGGACTTATAATTTTGAACTGGACTGGGTTGGGATCCTTTCTCAATGTTCCATTCCTCTTGTATATAAACCTTTCCCTTATATCATTCATGTGTGTGTTTGTAAATTTGTTTCTCTAGTCTACCGGGACTAACACAGCAATCGCAATAAAATGAAAAGTTCAACTCAACACCAGGAGGAACCCCCATCCGACGCTGGGCACTGCTGAATCTGTTTGGGGGTGTTGATAGCAGTGGTGGCAACCAGCTTTGTTTGAACAGTGACGCCGTTTTAACATCGACGGTCAGCCTCATCCAAAGGGAGATGGATGGCGACAGGGCTATTACGAGGACCAGAATTATTAGCCTCAGGTGTTCAGAAGAGCGAAGCACTAGACACGCACAATCAGAACAGTCACACCAATGCTGACAACACAGCCGGGAAACAAAAGAACAGAACTGTAACATGCACCATATGGTTTAATAACTAATCGCACTTCTAAGTGTCTTTATGGTTATTATTTTAAATCCGCCTCACACTTGGCCTCTCTTATTGGAACCGAAATGCTATCTGTAGTTACTATCTTCCCTCGATTTCAAAATATTGTTTTTAAAGCAAGATATGAATACATCAGAGACTCTTTCCTATCTTGCAGAGGGAAAGTTCATCTGAGAGCATCCCCATAATAAAGCCGACACAGATATAATAAATGGGAGCTGTCAAATTGATTCTCACTTGAGACACCAACTGTAGCTAATATTACTCGATATGCAGATGTTTTCTGTCTCTTTCTCTTAGACAGAAAAAAGGGGGCCATTTAAATGGAATAATGATGAATTGGTACTAATATGAAGCAGCTCTGCTACAGTGTGACCCGGGGTTACAGACACGTTGAGGGTTGGAGACGCATGTGAGTGAGGGAACCCTCACCTCTGGGCCCCAGCGAAGGGTCTCCATAATTGATTAGCTGAAATATGTGCTTTCTCTCAAGATCACACCACGCTATGAGAGAGAGAGTGAGAGGAGGAGGAGGAAGAGAAGTGGGCTGTGCTAAAACCAGGCCTACGTCGAGACAAGTTCTCCTAGAACACTGCACACAGTAGGTGCTTAGAAATGGCAGACTTCCTGAAAAATAACATTAGCTGCATTCTGTCAAGGGGAAAAAACTAGATAAGCAGATCCAGGTGATTCTTTAGCCAAACGCTAAGATCTGCTCTCTGTGGATGGCACCGTCGCTGGGCAGGCTGGCTGGCTGCCGCCTGGGATTCCACTGTCCGGTGCCCCAGTCCCTGCAAACAGTCCCCCTCACATTTGTTTCTACTTCATTTCCCCTGCCTGCTGCCCCACTCGCGCGCAGGTACTCAGCACTGCAGAAGAATGTAGCAAACCTCCCTGAGCTGCTTCATTTAAAAAAAGACAGAAGGAAAAACTAATGAAAGGCATAAAGGGCCACAGGTCTAATGGGGCATCCCCCTAAATGATGAGGCATTTCTTCCTTGTGGCTCTTGGGAAACTCTTGCAGGGCGTCTCCTGGTGGTGATCAAATGCTCCCTCAAGCCCTCAGGCCTGGAGTCTGTAACCTTGGAACACAGCCTTTTATTATGCTTCGGAGAGTTTACTTTGGACAAATAAGTTCAACTCCGTGGGGGACAGGGGGGGAGTCTTAATTAACCTGAAAACATAGTGCTCTAAGAATTCGTCTGCAAATGAATACACTAAGCAGAGGCTAGACATTCATTCGCATATATTTCATGAATAGGAGGCAGAATGCAGGAGATCGCCAAAGTGAACCAAATATTTATCTACTGAAACAGTCTAAATGGCTGCATACCCAACTCTCAATTTCCTATGGAAATGGCCTGGATAATTCATAAGAGCAGCTGCTCTCCCGATGACAGCCACCAGATTCCATCAGAAACCAGCGTCTCTTTCTTTAAGATTCAGCTCCCCGTTAGCCCTGAAGACTGCCGAAGCTAAGCGCCCACCAGCCACTCTGGCTGGAAAAGGTGAGGGAGACCTGTGCTGCATGCGACAGGGAAAAGTCAAAAGGGGGCCCTGAACTTGCCAGGGAGGATTTATGAAGTGGACAGGCTATCTGTAACTCATCTAGCAGCTTCACCTTCTGGGAGTTAAAAGAGTGGGGAACATTTTTTTAACTAAGACCAGTCAAGGACTTTGAATCAGAGGGTTGAGCTTTCTGCTTAGAATAGAAGAACCCACATTCTCACAACGGAGGACACGTTGGGCTGCTAAGTCCAAGTCAGGTTGGGGGTTCAAGCACACTGGCTGCACCACAGGAGAAAAAGGAGGCTGCCTGCTCCTCCTTTGACAGTCTCAGAAGCTGAAGAAGCAGTTTCTGTTCTATCCGCTGCGTCAGACTCGACTCCATGACAGTTGGGTGTGGGTACTTACACTTTTTCCCTCATCTACTGATCAATGAAAGGGCAAAAGGGAAACTATGCCCATTTTAACTAATTGATGTTATCTTGGGTCATAGTCATACCCTGTCTCAAATTGATAGTAACCCACCACAGGGTATAACCTGTACCCCTGCTAGGAAGCCTGTTGGGTGAACCTTGCTTGGCGGACTCTATCTCAGGCTTTTGAGGGCTCAGTTGTCCACGTAGGGGCAATTCTGTCCCTTATTTCTGCTTTCAGAAACAGCCTTCTCTGTTTCCTCTCTCAGGGAACCTTGGGCAGATTTCTCTGATGCAAGGCAGCTGACTGCTTTCCGTAAAGCAAAAGGCTCTCATGTCTTCCTGCACAAAGGGCTGTGAGCCCTCTGAGGACTGCGCCTTCACTTTCAAAATGTCCAGATACATCACAATGATACTGAATGCAGAGCCACTCCACGATGAACTGGGAGTGGCACCAGAAACCGCCTCCCATCAGAAGTGAGGTTCAGACCCAGGTGACTGGAATCAGCTCGATCATGACAGCTGCAACACATGGAACAAGCTGCATGACCTTCGCTGAGTTATTCAAGCTTTCAGACCTTTGCTTTCTCCTCTATAAACCAGGAGCAATAATGGTAACTAGCTCGCAAGGTTCTTGGTGGATTAAATAGCATGATTCAGATAGAGCATTTAAGACAGCACTGGTCACACACACACACACACACACACACACAACAAGTGCTAAAGAAATGTTGACTGCTAGTATTCCCCTTCAGATTTACAAATTCTAAGGAAAGCGCTTTCCTTAAGTATAGAGTCCTACATGAATACTGGCTCTCTGCTCTACTCCCTGAAGCTTACCATAAGACAGATTCTTGGAAGTTCAGAAAAACCCTGATGGTCACCATTTCACCTGTGAATTGCTTCTCACAGATAGATGTGAGATAACGTTGAGGTGAGGTTTTGCCCTGAAGCTGAGAACAACAGAAAATGCAAGGCTGTCAAATGGCACTGTCCACAAGTGCCCCTGGCCAAGTATCTTCATGACGTCTTACCTGAACAAGAAGTACTATTCCCATTTTATAGGCTAGAGTGGAAGAACAGAGCATAGGTCTAAAACAACCTCATACAGAAAAGAATGACAAAGGCAAGAACTTTACTCCAGCCACTTGAAAATCTTCTTCCATTTCCAGGTCTCAGTGTATTATCATTGACCAGATACTAGTCAGAAAAACAGTTAAACGATCCGAGTCCATTAAGACTGTTAGTCTGGGTAGACTAGAGAAACAAATTCATAGACACTCATATAGGTAGAAGAGAAAGTTGTATATAAAGGGTGATTGTACATTGAGAAAACATCCCAACCCAGTTCAGTCCAAGTCAGTAAGTCCAATATCAGTCCATATGTCTGATACCACTCTATAAGGTCCTCTTCAAACTCATGAAACACATGCAATGACACCAAATATAGGATGATCAAAGGCCAGTGGGAAGGTCTTTGGATCCAGTAGTGGTGTAAGCATCTCAGCACGGGCAGGGGTCTCCACGTGGCTTCTCCAGTTCCCAGGGCACGGAGTCTATCAGTGTAGTGCCATGGGTCTTGTCAGTAGAACATCTCCAAGGGAGTGAGCAGAGAGTCTTTCCCACCTCCAAGGAGTGAAAAACAGATTTCCCAGAATTCTCAGGGGGAACACCAGGCCCACACAGAAACCTGATTGGCAGTCTAGACTCCACCCCTACACTCAATCCTCAAATTGACCGCAGATTACCTAACTACCACAGACTACAGTATGAATGACTAACTGCCTTTTTCTCTCTCTGAAGTATTTGCATCCCGATAGAGGTTTACAACTAGAGCAAGGCAGTGTTAACAAACTGAATACTCTGCTTGTCTAAAGCTAAGCACTGGGTGGTAGGTAGTGGCCTGCTTCTTTGTACCGTGTTCAGCACACCTGCTGTTCAGTCTGTCCAGCATGTCTCCACTCACCTCTCTCCATACCAAATCCACCAGATTCCCAGTCATTGCTATGGCTGTGCGGCCCCTTTACCACCACCACCCCCCCACCACCAGGATTTCCCAGGTTTCCCTCAGATGGTGGTCGCCTGAAGCCATGAATAAGCCATGTAACTGGTCTACCCAATGAAGGTATACCCACTGCCTTTGAGTTCCCCTAACTTTATAGAATAGAACTGCCCCCAGGGTTTCCACAGCTGAAATTGCTACAGAATTACACCACCTCACCTGTCCTCTGATCAATGACCATTCAGTTAACAGTCAAGCACTCAATCATGGTGCCACCAAAGAGCCTTCAAGGTCAGGGTGAAAAGGAAACTGCCCCCACTCCCATCACGATGTGAAAAAAAAAAAACACTCTTTGGTGCTGCGGCTTCTTTCCCGGGCCTTTCTTCCAAGACAGACAACCAGATGCATGGGCTGAGCTGGTGACTCTGTCTCCAGGTGTTAATGCACAGCAGCAATTGGCAAAATAACGTTCCTGGCATGAGGACCCTAAGCAACAAAGACCCCCAGCATCTAAGCCTAGAAAGAAAAACCAAACATAATATTGGGGATTATTCATGGGGTTTTGGGCAAATGTTTTGTTGTCGTTATTGTTGTTGTTGCTTTCTCTCTGCTTTTTCCACACTTTTCCTAATGTTTTGGGTCAGTTCTGATCACTCGATATGGACATGGTAAAGCCCTGGTCAGTGCTTGGTTGAGGCCCTGACTCTGTGAGACTTTCCAGGCAGGGCAGTCATAAAAGGAGAATGCTCATCAGAATGATTGATCTCTCGAGGCCCCCATCACCACTGCCAGCCCAACCCAGCCTCCTGGTGTCCTGCTAACTACCACAGCCCCTATTTTGACCAGTCCCCCTCACCCCTCCCCACACCTCTGAAAGAAAATATATGTGGCATTAAGCCTGTCCACTGCACAATGACACAGAGGATGGATCTTCTCTGTGATGAGTCAAAAGTAGCCATGTCAGAGAGAGGAAAACCACAAGAGAAAGTGTTCATCAAGGAAAGGTCAACACCCCTGCAGTCTATTTGTCAAAGGCCACATGGTCACGGACTTCAGGAGCACAAGGACGGGTGGGAAAGAGGAACCGTTCTTCATTTCCAGACCGTGCCAGGAAAGGTCATTTTAAAGCCCATGAGCTGAGAGGAGCACACATATGTCAACAAGAGACCAGATTGATCAAGCCATTATTGCTGTTTACCCTGAGAGGAAAGTGCTCTTTGCCAAGAAAGTTAGACAATACTACCTGAAAGGAAGAGGTCCCTACTGGTGCCCATGACAAAGAACAGGGACTCAACAGACTTTAGAAATCACTTGACAACACCACAAATGTAACACGCACGTCAGATTTTCCTGGAGGTGATTTTTTTTTTAAAGATTCTAGCAGTTAACAGGGACTTGCTAGATAGACAAGATGAATTTGAAAGAGGACCCGAAGCAAGAGAAATCATTGCTGATGCCAGATGTCTCTTGAGTGAGAGCCGGGAACACCTGAATGATGCTGGCCTGCGTTTGATTGACATTGTACAAGGGTTCAACTCCATAGATCATAACAAATTAATGGATAGCCTTTCAAAAACCAAGACATCCAGAGGACTGCATGGTGCTCGGGAACGTGCACATAGACCCAGAGGCAATCACGCAAATGCAGCAAGGGGCAAGAAGGAGAGCATGGCTTCAAGTCAGGAAAGCGATTAGGCAAGGCTTGTGCCTTTCACTAGACTTCTTCCATCTGACTTGTTCATCTGAACCTACACTGTGAGAAGTGGGTCTCGATGAGAAGGAATGTAGCCCTGGGGGTGCAGGAAGACTTACTGGCAACCTGGGAGACACAGATTGTCCAACAAGACCTGGTCTTGATTGCTGAAAGTGAAAGGAGAATTTGACCCCCTTCCTGAGGAGGATCCAAGGCTCCGGCCTGCAGGACAGATGACACCTCCACCCACAGAAAGCAGAGGTCCTCACCAGCAGACCAATCAGCAACCTCAGGATGAAAGGAGCAGACGAAGTTGCTAAGGCAAGCTCTTGACTGGGATGCACAATGAACACCCACAGCAGCAGCAGCCGAGAATGCACACAGGGCATGACGGCACGGCAAGACCTCCTTTCCAGCGTTCAAAAGCAAAGACATCACCATGTGGGCTCAGGTACACCGGATCCAAGGAAGGATATCTTCAGCGGCTTCACATGCAGGCAAAATCCAGACACTGGCAAAGCTCAACCCAGAATGGATGCCTTGGAGTGACGGTGTTGGTGGCGAATCTTAAGTACTCCGTGGGCTGCCAGGAGACGCGCCCAGCCCCAATGCCTCTCTGAGGAGGGAGGACGGTGAGACGCCTCTCATGGGCCCCAGTCGTGTGGCCGGCTCTGTCCAGGGCCTGGAGGCGAGCATGTTGGTCAGTGGGCAGGCGGGGATAGATGCTCAGTGAGCTCCCTGGACACAGTGCTGGCCACCATGTGCTCAAGGACAGCCGTGATGGCGAGGCTGGCCCAAGACCCGGCAGCGGGTCTGTTGAACACAGGGTAGCGATGACTTCGAACTCCTGGGTGGCACTTCATAATAGCAGAGCCTGGTGGCACCAGGGTTAGTGCTCTGCTGCTGAGTTCAAGCCCACCCACTAACCCGCAGGAGGATGAGGGGGCGGGCTACTTCCATGCTGACGGCAGCGGGGAGGGGTGGGGGACACAGGGACCATTCTGCTCCATCCTACGGGGTCACCAGGAGTCAGCCTCCACTCAAAGACTGGATCTTTTGGCCCAGACAGTAACCCTCAGTCATTGGATAGCCTCAACATTTGTGTCTAAATAACCCCGGGATTGGCCTAAATGCTCTTTCATCTTTGTTGCCAAATGTAAAATTTGAGTATCTTGCTCTTTTGTTTGGGGTGATGTGTGTGTGTGTGTGTGTGTGTTCTGCTTTCCTATAAAACTGTCTGAGGTTACAAAAAGCTTTGGAAATCTAATTTAGAGCCATTTAGGCTTTCGAGCACTTATTTAATTAGCATGTATTGAACACCTGTTATGTGAGCAGCACTGTGGATTGTTAATAATAATCCTCACCCTCGAGGAATTTTTCTAGAAAAGCAACGTCTTACTTTCCCGGTGCTGTAACAGCAACACCACAAGTGGGAAGGCTGTAAGGAACAGACATTTATTTTCTCACAGTTTCACAGGCTAGGCCAGGCATCCTCGAACTATGGACTGCGGGCCACATGTGGCCCGCCAAGAACATTTATACAGCACTGGGTGTTTTTGCCACAGGTGCCTGTCCTGCTTAGCAGCCAACTCATCCCGGACCCACAGTGAATTTGTTCATAGTTGTTGTTTCTAACTATAGTCCGGCCCTCCAGTGGTCCGAGGGACAGTGAACTGGTGCCCTGTTTGAAGAGTGTGAGGATCCATACCGTTAGACGGCTGGATGTAGGACTTTAAGGAAAGGCTCTTTCTCTGTCCAAACTGTAGGGGAACCTTGTCCTAGCACCCCTGTTCCCCAGAGACAGGTTTCATGCTGACGTGCTCTCATGAGCGCGGCAAAGAAAATCCCATTCTAAAAGAGGATTACATCCCTAAGCATAGGAAGTAGGATTCCCACACATAGTTTAGAAGGACAGGATCCGACACACAACAGGTACAAGGGGATGGCAGGGTTGGAGGTGGCAGAGACTGCCCTAGGGAACTTGAAGAGGGGCTATCTCTAAGTCTGAGTCTGCCTCCACTCCCTAGGGAACCTCCTCTCTCCTGAGCAGTAGCCGGGAGGTCTTGTGCTTCCTTGGACTGACTGCAATGAGAAGAAAGAAGGCGCTGAGCAGAAAGTATCCTGGGAGGGGAAATAAGTTTACTAAGCTACACAAATAGATGATGGTAGCATTAACCATTGTTAACTTCTTGATCCCTGCAATCCTTTAAAAAACATTTTAAAGGGCTTTTTATATTTATTTATGGAGGCTGTAGCCTTTTTAAGATGTTTTTGAATAGACGACAGTTCAGTCCCATGAAGAAGGAGGAAGTGAGATTTGACTGTGACAATTCTTCCCCCTTGAGTCGGTGTCGGCGTGTAGATCCAGATTCTGTCTTTGGCCATCACCTTTTCTTTTATGAAGATCCCTTTCATTTTGAAGAGTAAAGGAATGTACAAATCATCTCCATTGGTCCCCAGAGAAACTTCAACCAGGTAGTTTGAGGAGGAAATTTCTTGTTTGTCATTTTCTTCGAAATCTCTCTCTCTCTCTCTCTCTCTCTCTCTCTCTCTGAAAACTAAAAGGACTCAGTTCAAGGACATAGCTGTCAAGTATTGACTATTTACACAACTCAGAAATGGTTTGAAGGTGGAGGAAAGGTCACTTTTCAGTGGCTTTTTGAAAGTCCCCAACCATCTTATTTAACCCGACCTAAATCTACAAATACACTTGGTTCGGTTTGGTTTTAATTTGGAAGTGATTTCTTTTTTCTCTTAGTTCTTTTGAATTTTTTTAAAAAATTTAGGGCTTGGTTACATTGAGGCAACTCAGTTTCAACTTTGTCCTTGGCTGTTCCAGCTTCTTAGATTCTTCCTCGACTGCGCAGTGAGTCTAGTCGACCAAGAGCTGTGGTAGCATGAAAGAACAAGGGGGGACGGTCAGTTCAAAGCCTGGGTTCCAAACCCAGCCCCGGGACTTTCATACTGCCTTTTCACATTTTCCATATGTCGGCGAGGGTCCTCCCAGGAGGTCGGAGTGCTGAGACCCGGTCTGACATACTTTGGACATGTTGTCAGGAGAGACTGGTCCCCGAGAAGGACGCCATGCTTGGTAAAGCAGACAGGCAGCAAAAGAGAGGAAGACCTTCAGGGAGATGGATTGACACTCTGGCGCCAGCATGGGCTCAAAGATAGGGACCGTTGTGAGGGCGGCATGGAACAGGGCTGTGTTTCCTTCTGCTGTGTGTGAGGCTGCATGGCTTGGAACCGATTCAATGGCAGCTGACCACAACAATAGGCATCCGCCATCCAAAGCCCCCCTCCTCTCAAAGATGGTCAGCAATAGGACACACATGCTCTCTAACTCTGTCTCTTCCCCCCTGACCTGTGCTCCCATCATTCCCTTTCACTGCTCATACCAGGCCACCCCTTCTCCTTCGTTTGAATTACTTCTTCTTATGTGGGGGAGGGGATCCTGCTGAAGATGTCAGCTATGCTTCTTTCTTGTCACCAATTTCAGAAAAAGGGACCTGGAGAGTGTTCTGAAATAGACCAGGCATTTACCTCCAGCAAAAGAAACAGCTCTTTTGTGTTTGGGGATCTAGGGGCTGCTTAGATGCAAAACTTTTCAAGGGGGTTGGGATGGGATAGAGAGGGTGAACAGAATCTGTGGGTTTCTGGGGTTGAGAGGGGAAATGACCATGTCCTAGAACAGAATCCTGGGATTGGAAGAAACAAGGCAAACATCCTCTATTAACCCAAAGTGGGTCATTTTGAATCCACCCAGAGAGACGCCCTCAGAAGAAAATTTGGACGATCTATTTTCAAGAAATCTACTGCTGAGTCCCCTCTGAGCACAGTCCAGGGACACTGGTCACAATGTGTGCAGTGGTCCAACAAGGCGCTGATTGCTGGACTTTCCAGGCAGAAGACCCTCTGAGATAGTGAAAGCCCTGTGTGGAGGACTATCTCTAAACCCCAAAGGGCTGGACACTGAAGGCTGTGCCCTAAAACCCGCATGATGAGCACAGCCACCACAGACAACCCAGAGCGCACAGCATCAATCACCTGGGACTTCCCCTCCTCGCAAGAAAGCCACGCTGGCCTCTGCCAGTATTCCACAGCAGCCCCATGTGGCAGTGGCTTGCAATGGCAGGCCCAAGAACAGGGGTTCTTATCTTTGGGAGGAGGTTCCAGAAGGGCCCTTTCCAGATTTGTGTCAGCCCCTAGCGTTCCTTCAGGGACCGAGGGAGGGAGAAAAGGAGGACCCCTGAAGAGGATGATATTGGACTTGTGTGGTGAAGCACTTGCCTGCTAGTTGACTGGGCCATCAGCAATTCAAACACACCAGTTGCTTTGTGGGGAGAAGTAGTGGCCAGCTTCTCCCAGAAAGATGTGCAGCCTTGGAAACACCCTGGGCCAATTTTCCTTCGGATGACCTCAGAATTGCCATGAGTCACAATTACCTGGACAACAATGGGGGGTGGGGGGCAGGTATACTTCTGACCAAGTGGGTAGAGGGCCATTGAAGGGGCAGGAGATGGAGATTTATTTAATTGGAGAACTAAAGGGATTCTAAAACAGCCTTAGATGTCCCCGTGAGGTGAGACGCTCCCAGAGGCTAGAGCCCACTTTATTTCTTGGCACCCGATCTAGTGCTGCTATGACAGAAATCCAAGTGGATAGTGTTTAACAAGCACATTTGTCTTCCCACCCTTTGAGAGGCCAGGAGATTGGACTCAGTACTCACAGGGGGAAGCTTTCTCTCTGCAAGCCCCAGAGAAAGTTTCTTGTCAACCAGGCCAACCTTTTCAAAGCCGGGTCTGCAGACAAGCCTCTTGTGGGACCCAGCCTCTCAACCTGCTTCTACTCTGCCCAGGCAAATGTGACAAAGCTCCACTGGCATTCTGCTCTGCCAGGAAACCTCCTACCCAAAGGTACCCATCTCTCTCTCTCTCTCTCTCTCTCTCTCTCTCTCTCTCTCTCTCTCTCTCTCATGTGGTTCTGGTTCAGGCTCTTCCACTCTGTGTCATCTCTGATATTACAAAGCCTTCTCCCTGTAGCCTCATGCCAAGAGGTTCTCAGTACAGGAACCCTGAGCCCTAAGGACAGACTTCCTTTCCCTCTCTTCTTCTTGGCAGGCCTGAGGCCTGCATGCTTCTCTCTCCTTTTTTTTATGTCTTGTAAGAGAACAGGTGAGACTCAAGTCTGTAAAGATGTGTCTTGAATAACGGTGCCAGGGTAGGGATGGGTGCCTTGAGTCACAGAACCCTGCCTCATTAACGTCAGCAATGACTCACTACCAAATGGGACCCTAGCCACAGGCACAGAGGACAGAACTGACAACCCATCACAAAATGGAGGACAATTGCATCAGATCACAAACTAAAAGACAACCACATAAGACTGGAAATCATGACCTAGCCAAGCTGAGAAATATTTTCGAGAATATAATTCAATCCCTAGCAAAATTCTGAGTGTGTTAGGTGTTCAGTTGAGTAAATAAATATAAGTATATTACTTTGCACATTCTTGAGGCATAAAATAAATCTAACTCTTAACATCAGAGAGTGGAAACCACGGATTCAATCATTTTCACCATAGGATTGGCTTAGTCCCTTGCCCTTGACAGTGATTGTTCTTGCATCTCCTTGACGGACACCAGGAGTCCTGGTGGTGTAGTTGTTACTCTTTAGGCTGGGATCTGCCAAGTCAACAGTTCAAAACCACCAGGCGGTCCAAGGAAGAAAGATGAGGCTTTCTAAGCCTTAAAACAGCTTCAGTCTCAGAAACCCCCAGGGGCTGGTCTACCCAAGCCTACAGGGTCCCTATGACTCAGCTTCAACTGGATGGCAGCGAGTGCTTTGGTTTTTGATGCACACCGAAGCAAATCAAAAGCGAAACAAGGGTTAGCTTTAATATCAGCCAGGGAGTCTGTGAAGGGAGTTTCCATCACCCTCGGGGATTTGAACTTTGCTGAACGCTCTGATCTCTTCTCATGATGTAATTTCCACTTCCTGCTAGTGCTTCGAGGACAGAAAACCTCATCATCGCCTCACAGAGCAGGTGGTGGTTTCAAACTGCTGACCTTGTGGCTCGCAGCCCATCGTACAAGCACGACACCACAAGGGCTCCCTGAGGTTAAGAGAGTTGAAGACCTCTGCTAAGTCAGCCTGGCCAACGACTGGTACCAAGCAGTAAGGAGAGCAGTCGACTTCTGCTCACTGGCAGGACAAGTTCCCTAATTCTTGAGCGTCGTCACTCTGTACTCCCCCCAATCAGACGCAACAGCATCCTCTCCCTCCTTCGTTAGCTGCATGGATATTTTCAGCTTGTGACTATAGAGGACGCGTCCCCCCTTGCCACCGTCCTCACCCCCCCCCCCCAGGAGTCCCTTTTCAGGTATCTGGAAGAGTCAAAATCCTCTCTCTTGCTCTGCCTTGCAGATACCTGTAGCTTCTCAAGTCAAGTAGATGAGAGAAGTGGAGTTTGAAATATAGAAAATATCGTCATCTCCTCTTGCATGATAAATAGCCGTTACGGTCATTTATTGTTCCCATGGTCCAAACTCTAAAACTGCCTCACAGATGTTCTTTAGCCTAACGTCCCAACATCTGTGCGGGGAAGGCCGGCTGCAGGGATGGCAGTTCCATTTTCCAGATGAGAATAGTTATGGGAGACCCAGGGGGCACAACTTGACATTTTTAGGGCGTTATTATTATGCTTTTATTAGCCTTTCCTCGGAGCAACCTGGAACCGCCGGCAAACAGCAAGGGCCAGTGTCCAGTCCCAGGTCGCTCTGCAAAGTCGGGAGGAGCTAGACACAGAACCCAAGCTGGAAGGACTTTCTTTCTCAAGCTGCAGGCGCTGTTTCCCTGAACTACGGAATCACACTCACAAATAGACACACGCCACGATGCAACCAGGGCCTCCTGATGTGATGCCACATTGCCATGGGGACCCTGTGGTTACAGCATTTGGTTACTAACCAAGAAGTTGGTTGCTGAAGCCCAGGAGCCATTCCACAGGAAATGGATGACAGCCTTGGGAAGCCAATGGGACAGCTCTCCTCTGTCGTGTGGGGCCACTCGGTAACAAGAGGGGTTTGCTTTTGCTGTTCACAATGCACCTGGGTCATGGATGTTATGTTCCCCAGATGGAATAGCTCGCTCGGCCCCCTCTGGTCTCCTTTATGGCTATTGACCTCAAGCCAATGGTCCACCCAAAGGGCATGGTCCCTAAGTAAGGGCTGTTCATCTTCTGGGCTCCTTTACCTCCTCAAATGAACATAAAGGCTATGCACTTGCTGCCTGCCCTTGGAGTCTATCCAACAGGCATCAGAAAGCAGGGCAGGGGAGAAATCATACTGCATTGTGCTGAAATTTCCAGAACAACACTTCAGGGGGGAGTTAGTCTCTCTTTCTCTCTCTCCCTCCCTCCCTCCCTCCCTCCCTAAATGAAGTCTATTGCATTGCAGTATTTCCCAAGGTGCTGTTATCTGTTTGTCTCTATGAGCACTGGGTGCATAAAAGGCCGTGGTGGGTCGCACCGGACCTCTGGTGGAGAAACTGCATTAGCCTGTGTCCCAAGGTGAAAATGCCAAATCTCCCTGGAAACATTTGGAAATTGGCTCCGCTTCTCATTAGTTGTCTTCCTTCCTCCGTGGGGCACTGCGAGTGCTCATCCCGCTCCCCAGCAGAAAGATCATTTCAAGTGAGACAGAGCTCCGCACACTCCATGTCATATAACAGAGCCAGGTCGAAACGGCCCTCCCGAGAGTCAGCGGAGAGACCCTGCCACCCGCAGGTCAGAGGCGGAGGACCCTGCCGCAGGCTGGGGCAAATGGCCAAGTCCTTGAGTCTGCTCTTACTGCACTAAGTCTAGATGCCATTTCAGTGGTCTTTGAGAGGACAATGAGTACAAATTCTGGGTCTGTAAGCTTGCTCTGGAATTAAAGAAGCTACTTCTTTTCCCTTTAGGCAGAGTGTCTGCCATTAGAATCTGCTGTCATCCTATGAGCAGGGGAGGGGGTTCTATGAACAACTCAGAATCGGAACAGTGTCCAATTCTTACCTTCCACAAGGGAGGCCCAGCTTTGAATCTTAGCCAGGCTTGCTTTGTGACTGAACAAGAACTTCCAGACTAAGCCAGCCGAGGAAGAAAGGCCTGGTGGTCTGCCTCTGAAAATCAGCCAGTGAAAACCCAGTGGGTCAGAACAGCCCTATTTTGTTGGGCAGCATCACCAAGAGTTGTGGGCGACCCTTCGGCAGCTGACACAATGGGAGCAGCTGACTAACTGTGGACAGGTCTCGTGTGAAATAAAGAGATGGGCAGGATCTCATCCACTCAGGCATCTTACTTTCAGTCTACAGTTACTAGAGCGTGTCCATGGAGAGCTTCAACTGAAGAGTTCACACGAAAGCTGGATGTACTGAAGGTAGGAATGGGGGTGGCAACCTTTTTGTTGTCCTGTAACCAGCGCCGAAGACCTAGCTTTCCCTTAACTTAGCCTCAGTTTTCCTCTACAAAGTCTCTTCCTATCTCACCTTAAAACATCCCCTTAGAGACAGTGATCGATGTAAGATATGAAAATAATGACAATATATAATTAATAAAGGGCTCATGAGGGTGGAGAGGTGGGTGGAGGGGGAGGGATCAAAGAGGAATGGATACCAAGGCTCAAATAGAAAGAAAATGTTTTGAAAATGATGTTTCACACACACACACACACACACACACACAAACACACTATCATGACCCCAATTCTATTTTACAAATCCAGCTAGACCAGAACATGTACATAGTTACAGATCAGAGCTGGAGACACAGGGAATCCAGAACAGATAAACCCCTTGGGATGGATAAGTGAGAGTAGCAATATGAGGATGGGGAAGGGAAGGTGAGATAGAAAAGAGGAACCCATCACAAGGATCTACATCTAGCCCTCTCCCTGGGAGATGGACAACAGAAAGGTAGGTGAAGAGAGACATTGGTCAGTGTAAGACTTGAAAAAATAAAAATCATTTAGAAACTATCAAGGATTCATAAGGGAGGGAAAAGCGAGGAGGGAGGAGGAAAATGAGAAGCTGATATCAAGGGCTCAGGTAGAAAGGAAATGTTTTGAGAATGCGAGCAACAAATGTACAAATGTGTTTGACACAATGGATGGATGGATGGTGATCAGAGTTGTACAAGCCCCCCAGAAAATGATTTTAAAAAGAAAAGAAAGATGGCAACATGTGTATAAGTGTGCTTGACACCTGGATGGATGGATTGTTATTAGAGCTGTTAAGAGCAACCCCCCCCCAAAAAAAATTTTTTTTATAGCATCTCCTTGTAATTAAACTTTTTCTAGGAGCAAAATGTATCTATCGAGCTGATCTGGCCATAAAGCGAATGTTCTTAACTGTCAACGACATTCTCCGCTTCACCCCCAGACCCTCTTTACCCAATCCTGTGTTTAGGAAAGTTCCCGGTGGTCTGACAGTCCAGACAAGCCTTGTCATCCCCGCTCAGGGAGCCGCCGTCTCCGGCAGGTGAGAGAAGTTGAAAGTGATCGCTTCCACAGTAGAAAGCTCTGCACTCATTGTTCTACAATCAAAGGGGATATATTTTTTTTTCTGCTCTCACACTTAACAGGTTTGCTAAGAGCAGCCAAAATTGGTTTCATCACGGCACCCTGAAGCAAACATTTCGGAAAAGTTTCCTCTTACTCCGTGTCCGTTGCAAAACAAACAGCAGAGGTCAATTGCTTCTCTCTCTGGCAGCCTCGGTGCACAGAGGCTTGGGTCAGCGCGGACCCCCAGGACCTGTGGCGGAGGGAGCCTGTCCCTGCCGCGCATCCTGGGAGGCACGGAATCGCCGTGGCTGTGTGCGCCCAGGGAGGTCCCCGAGGTCCCCATGGTACATTAATAATAGTGAACAGTGTTAATAAAAAAAGAAAAAACTTTTTTTTTTAAAGCCAAGCTTTTTAATGAACCTATCCTGCCGGGGAGAGTGGCCTTTTGCTTCAGAAAGAAGTCCTGTTTCCAGTTTATCATGGGAACCGGGATTGTTGGGCCAGCTCATCCCCATGGACTTGTCCTTCCTCACCACACCCACATTCATCCTATTCATGCACCCCTTCACTCAACTACCCTGGGACATGCAGAGGAACATCAATGGATTGTTGTTGGCCATAAGTAGAAAGGTGGGCGTCTGGAAACTCCAGTGTTCCTGACACACACAAATAATGAATATAGAAATAGATTCCTCTGACACATTCCAATGCAGAAGGTAGTTTGTGCCTAGGCCAGGCGGGCCAGGAGAGAGGTACCTGCTACTTTGTTAGAATGCCAAGATGGGTTGTGGTTTCTACTTTCCATGCGCTCTGGGTTCCTTTATGAAGAAAGTGAAAGTGGGCAGAGGGAAAGGGGGCTTCGGAGATGATACGAATGCCTTTGATTCTGTCTGAAGAACAGTCAGACTGAAGAGTAGAAACCGTCTCCCTCTGATCAGATGAGACAGACAAAGCCTCTCATCCCCTGACAGGCTGCACCCCACCATGGCCTGCCTGGGGAGAAATCGGGGGACAATTAAGGTCACCACGCAGAGCTGGAGGTTGGCTACAGGAATCGGTGGCAGGAGATTGAACTTTGTCTCACAGGGAAAAAAATGCTCACAGAACAAGGTCAGAACAATCTCTCATCAGACCAGTGAGCCGAGAGGGGGCCTCGCAGGAAAGGTGTGTTCTTAGAGAGGAGTTAGGGTCCGAAGTGAGGGGGAGGCGGAGGCGGGGGCGGAAAGGAGAGGGGGAGAAGTCAAAGGAGCCCAACCTGGCCCTCAGAATCAAAGATTCCCACTAGTCAGTCCATTGTTCAGCAGAGATCATGGAAGAGCTCAGAACTGGAAGAGCTTGCCAGGTTTTAATGCCAATAAATTATGCCTCCTGGAATTTCCACACAACCCCTCATGCATTGGCCTCCTGCATATACTGCACCTTGTACGCAGGGGTGTGTCATTTACACAAGCACCTGCTGTACGAAAATTTGGTACATAATTGACACCAACCATTCAAGTGTGAAAACCAGGACCATCAAGGGGTAATCCCCATGCAGGGCACCCCTGTGTGTGGACCCACCAAAGGGTTTTCCATGGCTTTGGTAATCTGGCCTTTCTTCTGAAACAATTCTGGCTGGACTCGAACCTCCAACCTCTGGGTTAACAGCCAGGCACTTCACTGTTTGCAAAGCAAGAGGGAACAGGGTCTTTTCTTCATTTATGAGGGCTGGCAAAACCTCGCAGAACACCGGTGATCTCCTCTGCTTTGATTCCTTCTGCTTTCTGCCTCCTTCCACACTGCTGCTTGCAGCTGCCTCAGCAGACCTCAGTGGCAGTGGCAGAATGCAGGAGAAAAGCCTGATAAGGTTCAGCTAGAAAACTCCCCTGCTTTCTGGTCCTGGCCAGGAAGCCGGAAGAATGTTTGAAGCATGAAGTCATGAAGCTCTCACCCCCACCGAGTGGGCAGGCTACTCCAGCTCCCGTTATCTCCCATTTCAGACCCGGCACCAGAGAGGCAAGCCAGAGTTGACAGACTTGCCCCACGTAATGGAGTCCATAAACAAGCGAGAAACACGCACTCCCTCCTGCACTCACGGCTCACTTTCAATAGTCTGATTTATTGTCAAATGCTTGCTTGCTTTGTTTCCTTTTAATCCCTGCACCATTAACATGGAGGTCTGGAGTATGTTGACTTCTGAGCAGCTCACAGGACCGCAGGTAGGACAGACAGAAAGCAACCACCACCTTTCTCCCGGGAGGGGAGAAGGCAGGTGGGCTGAGAGGGAAGCCACAGTTGAGAGGTGGAGCCGGTGGAGTACACAGGAGCTCCCCCCTCCACCTCCCCCCCCTCCCCCACCGGGGACCTCAGTAGGAACCTCTGCTCTGAGATGTTTGGACTCCCTTTGCTTTACTGCCACCAGCTCCTGGTACCAGGGCAGCAAGCATTATTCAGAGCACAATACCTAAAGGAGCGTGGCACCAACTCCTCTATGCGTCTTCTAAGATCCCCATCTCTTACAAACCCAATCCTGGCCAAAGTTTAATTAGGAATATATATATATATATATATATATATATATATATATATATATATATATATATATTTAAAATTTTAAAAACCATCAGGACTTGGAGATAGGCAACCTTTTCTTTAAATGCCTGTCTCACCATTCCCTGACTCTGTCTCAGGACCGAGTCAATGACCATCTCAAAGATGTACTTCCTTGTCTGTTAAGTCAAGACAGTCATGCCTACCGGAGAAGCTTGCTCTGCAAGGTGTGTGCACAGTGGCTACCACGGGCTTGGCACAGAAGCGGGGTGTCAGCTATAGCCTCTCCAATTCCGAATATATTTGGAATGATCAAGAATACAAGCTTAGGGGGTCTTTCACTCTTATCCTATCTATTGGCAATTCTAAAACGCTCAGAGGCAGCATTCCAAAAAAAAATAAAATCAGATAAAGGAAATACGGGGAGGAAGAAGAGTAAATTAGAAAGAAGGAGGGGGGGGGAAGGAATCTTCTGGCACTGATGTCCATAGCCTTTAAGTGACCTTGGACTCACAGGCAAGCTGTAGCACCAAGTAGATCTGCCCCTTGGAGCTTCCTAGACACCATCCTTACAGAAACAGACTCGAACATCTTTCACCTGCAAAGGAACTGCTGGGTTCAAACCTCTGACTCTTCCATTACCAACCAGAGTGCCATCGCTAAAGCATCAGGATTCCTTGCTGGCAGCACTGGAGGCTAGAAACATGTTACAGAGTCCGAGAATGATGTGTCGGTGACCTTGAGCAAATGCGTGAGCTTCTCAGCAGCTTCCTTCCCTTTTAAATGAGTTTATCATAATAATACCCTCCTCATGAGATTATAGTGAGCATATTAAATGTAATCATGGACACGAAGGAGCCTGGCATTTGACAAATGGAAAACACACACACACAAACTGTTGATTGAATTTAAATGTCAATTCTAAGATTATTCACATAAGCCCTCCTAGGAAGGATAACTCAGTTTCCTCATCCGAAATCATCAGAAGAAAGAGCCTTGCTAGCTCCGAGGGTGGAGCAGGGAAAGTCCTTGAGGAACACAAAAGCTCTGCCATGGAGTTGCAATATTAAGTTGTTCTCATTAAAATAAGCTCAACCGACTGCATGGGACAGAGTCAAATCCAATCAATCCGCAGCATGCGAGGAGCAATCCGTCTGCTCCTCGGCACAAAACCATCAATAATTCAACAAGTCGACGATGGCGCTGGAAGTCTTCTTCCCATGATGAACCCCACTCCTATTTTGGAACAAAAATGGAATCTCATTTCAGAGGGTGTTGGAGGGTGAGGGGGGATGCACCCTGGTGGGAATGGAAATGCAAGGAGCATTGTGACCATTATTTCCCCATCTAGTCACCACCCTGAGATGATTCTTCTCCGACATCAGAGTTCCTGACTTTAGCATTGTGTTTAGAATCTGCACTTTCATGAAATAGATTAGCAAGCACCTCGTCACCTGTCTCTTTTCAGCTCCAAATCAATCACTTAGCAAGAATAAAAGTGTGTCTTGTGAGCACTTACCCCAGGCCCAGGGAGTCCTGGTGACACTGCGAGGTAAACGTTGGCCTTTGAACAAAAAGGTGAGTGGGTCAAAGCCACTAGGCGCTCTATGGGAGATAGGTGAGGAGGCTATCTGTTCCGTGATGATGTATAGCCTTAGAAAGCCCTTATAGGCTTGGGGGAGGTTGGTTTTGTGGGGGTGGTGGTTTTGTTTTATTTTTGTTTTAAGCAGGGGAGGGGGGAATTCTGTGGCAGGCATGGTTATAGCATTGGCTTCTCAAGCAACTGTTCTCTATGCAGTTGGGGTGGGCTGCTGGGTCTATTCCAACTCTTAATGACTGTATATGACTGAACAACTCCATAAGGCTCCCAGACTATAATTATCCCAGGCACAGCCTGTCCCATCTTTCTCCTGTGGAGAGTGGGGAACCGCTGACCTCTTCGCTTAGCAGTTGAGCACATAGTCACTGCAACACCAGGCCCTTTGTTTTCTGAGTGGGTACCATTCTTACCCCATCTTACAGGGAAGAACAGAGCAGTTAAGGAACTCACCCAGTTCATTGGACACCCCCTTACAGAAGGGTTGAGGGGAGGAGAGGAGCCCATCAGGATGCCATATAACACCAATGAAACATACAACTTTCTTCTAGTTCTTTAATGCTTCCTCTCCCCCACCCACCCACCCACTATGATGACCCAATTCTACCTTACAAATCTGGCTAGACCAGACCCTGTACACAGGTCTGATAAGAGCTAGAAACAGGAAATCTAGCATAGATAAACCTTCCAAGGTCAATAATGAGAGTAGCAATACTAGAAGAGTAAGGGAAGATGGGAGTGGGACTGGGGTAGTGGGAATCGATCACAAGGATCTATCGATAGCCCCCTTCCAGGGGCATGGACAACAGAAAAGTGGGTGGAGAGAGATATCAGTCAGCTTAAAACATGAAAAAAAATTATAAATTATCAAGGGTTCATGAGGGAGGGAGGGTAGGGAAGGAAGGGGGGAATGAAAAGCTGATACCAAGGGTTCAAGTAAAATGAAAATGTTTTGAAGAATGATGATGGCAACAAATGTGCAAATGTGCTTGACACAGTGGATAGATGAATGGATGGATTGTGATAAGAGTTGTATGAGGCCCCCAAAAAATCATTAAAAATGAATAAAAATAAATCACCAGTGTGGGTTCACTAATAAGGGATACAGGGAAGGTTTGAACTTAAACAGTCTGAATTCAGAGCACATGTTACTCTTCCCCACTGCACAGCTTTACCAGTACTGGTGTCCTCCCCTGTGATTGGTAATTTGGTTGTGCCAACACAGCCAATGAAGATAGGTGAGTTTGTTGTAACAACATGGCTCATGAACACATGTGAGATTAATTGAAGGGTGGAGAGATAAACGCCTCACAGAGCCTTGCCCCTCTCTCTCGCACGCGCTCTGCACGCACTCTGCACGCTCTCTCTCTCTCTCTCTCTCTCTCTCTCTCTCTCTCTCTCTCGCCCATGCCCACGCTCTTGTATCTTCGGACAAGCTGGCTACCTAACCTATCCTGTGCCCCAATTTGCAAACTATGCTAGGACACCTAACCCGTGGACTGTGTTGCTGTGAGTTGAGGTTCCTTCAAGTCCTGCTTCGCCATGCTCCTGGAATATACATCTCTCGAGCTGAGGACTGCTGAACCCTATCATCCAGCTGACTGTTGGTGAGTTGCTTTGTTGTTGACTGCCTCTGGCCAGATAGCCTGAATTTCTCTACGGAGGACTACTCAGCAGCTCTCAAGACTCAAAGGACTACCAATGTACTAGCTGTCTCACACAAGTGAGTTGCACCAAGCCATTCATACTGCTTTATAGATTAGTTAACTTTATTTCCTGTTATATATATATATATATATATATATATATATATATATATATATATATATAGTGTCTCGGTTTTGTTGTGCTCCTGCTGTTTCCAGTGCATGATTTTAGGAGAAGCCGATTCCCCAGTCTTTTGTTCACAGCTTGAACCTCCAATGTTTCAGTTGGCAGTTGAACATGTTAACTCCTAAAGGGAAAGGGTAGTCCCATCTATCACTCATTTTCTCTATGAGAAATTTAGGTTGGAATGTAATGAGAAGTATCTATATTATCTTTGAATATGTTCTCTCTTGATCAAAAACATGCTCTAGACCAGCGGTTCTCAACTTGTGGGTCAAGACCCCTTTGAGGGTCGAAGGACCCTTTCACAGGAGTTGCTCGATTCATAACAGAAGCAAAATTACTGTTACGAAATAGCAAGGAAAATAATTTTATGGTTGGGGGGTCACCACAACATGAACTATATGACAGGGTCATGACTTTAGGAAGGTTGAGAACCACTACTCTAAGCTAACCAAGTAGACTTGATCAGGGATCTATGTTTATTCACATCAACTTTATCTCCATCCTACAACTTAAGTCAAGATAGAAGCTGTCCAACAAAGCAATCTGACTGTAGTTTGCTAGCATGATCATGAGAGAGGGACACTTGAAAAGCAGGCTTCACAGATCAGGGTCATATGATTCTACTGGTCCAAACCTCCTCAAAATAATGAGGATGCTTCTGATTCTCCCCTCATGTTAACTTAATTCCAGGGCACTATTAATGAGAAGATTTTAGATAGGGCTGAAAAATGCATGGCAAGTGTGGCGGTCATGTGCTTATGTTAATTTCATGATTGAGATGTAGGGGTGGAGTCTACCCTGTTAATCTGAAGATAGCCATTGAGTAGCCAATGAGGCCTCTGTGTAGGCATGATTTCTCCTAATACATCTGGGAAATCGCGAGGTATTTCCTTCGTGGAGATGATAAGTTATCTCCCCAGTTGTTGGGAGTTAGTCTCAGAGACAACGAACTACGGACAAGACAAGATGGCAGTGTCTGAGTTGCTGAAGGAGCCAGAGGAGAAGCCACAGTCTTACCCTGATGGGACCAGACCTCTGAAGCTGGAGAAGCCATTTGGAGATGCCTGCAGTACTGAGTTGCATCTACCAACACTGAATGCTGTTGATGGACCCTGAGCCCTGGAAGCGAGAAGCCCTTGGGAGACCCTTGCCAGCGCCAGGACTCTGCATCCACGGCTTGTGACTTCGTGAGTCGGAAGGAGACTTTATAGATTGATATCGGGCATATGGGTTAATATTGAACTTATGACTTTGAACTGGACTGGGCTAGGATGCTTTCTCAATGTCCCATTCCTCTTGTATATAAACCTTTTCTTTATATCCATATGCATGTCTATGAATTTGTTGCTCTAGTCTACCCAGATTAACACAGTAAGAAAAGTATCATCTTATCAATTACCTTTTAACCTGCTCCCCCAAGCCCATATCTACTGCCATCGAGTCAAATTTGACTCACATTAACTCTCTATAGGGTTTCAAAGGTTGAAAACCTTTCTTTGAGCAGAAAGTCCTTTTCAGTCAGCAGTCCAACTTTTACCCGGAGCCCTACCAGGGTGCCCTTAATTATCTTTTCATCCCTATTAAATAAAATGTAAAGCCTTTCTTTACACCCTCTCCACCACTTGTTGGTCTTGTTACTGCTACGTACCATTGAGTCAACTCCAGTCCATCAAGATCTTATGGACAATGGAATGAAATGTTGCCCTGAGTCTGTGAGGTCTAGCATGGTGTGTCCAGGTTGCAGCGATGGTGCCCGTCCATCTCACTAAAGGTCTCCCTCGTCCTCAGGAGTCCTCAACTTTACTGACCATCATGTCTTTCTGCAAATATTGATCCCTCCTGATGGCATCTTCATCCAGGTGTTCATCCCAGCTATTGATCCCCCCTGATGACTTCTTCATCCAGCTGTTAATTCCAGCTATTGATCCCACCTGATGGTGTCTTCATCCAGCTCTTGATCCCACAGCGAGCGAGTCATATCGTCCTCTACTATGATCCGCAAGTGTCTCATTGGCTCACTTTCAGAAGTGGGTCACCAAGAATTCCTTCCCAATCTGTCTTAATCTGAATGCTCCACTGGAACCTCCTGTGACCCTGCTGGTTTTTGAACTATGGGAGGCAGAGCTTCCAGCACCACAGCAATATACATGCCATCACAATATTACAAATGCCGATGGGTGGTGGCCAACACTTTTTAATCTCTCCTTTTAATAAAAAAAGAATTGAGCAAGCCATAAATGCAGAGCCTCTGGGAAGTAAGTACATCAAGCTATAATTTAATTCCATTGCTTTCTTTTTCATTTTTGAATAGTTGACTTCTTTATTGGCCACTGATATTAGTTTTCAGTTAATGATGATGCTATACAGTTTTAAATAAATGTGTTAAGTCAGAAAGAAAACCTCCTTGCATCCAGTCAATTCCAATGCATAGTGACAGAATAGAAGATTTCTGAGATGTTCAATCTTTACGGAAGCCGGCAGACTCACTCACCTAGCTTTCTGGGAGCAGCTGCTGGGTTTGCCTCTCGGACCTTTTTCTTAAGATCACAATGCCCAAAGCACAGTGCCATCGGAGCCCCTGAATGCATGTATGAAGTTCTAAAATGTGGTTGATCTAAAGAAAAAGACTTTGAGTACAATCTATACAGGATTGTGGCAAAAAACTGTAAAAGCGACAACTTCATGAAGTTGGGGAGACACCAGTAACAGGCTATCAAGACAAAAGTTAACAGGAAGACACTGTACCATGGTCCCAACAATTTACAGGCCAAAGGCTGGCACAGGCCTGGGAAACCTTTCCTTATGCTACACATGGGTCCCAGGAAGTGAGAACTAACGGGCAAGCACAGGGAGTGAGATAGAGTAGAGGAAGGACTCGTCAGTGAGGCTGGATAGTCAAATGCAATGAGCCCATGGACGAGGAGGGAGAGCCACAGAAAGTGAACGCTGCCACACCATTCGGGACCTGGGTGGCCTCAGGTTAAGCAGGTGCCCTCGGTGATAAGAAAGGAAGGCCAGGAGAGGTGAAAGGTTTGGGAAATATAAAAACCCCAGGACACTGCACTTCAAAGAAGGACGGTGTGGAAGTAACCAATACACAGAGGCATCGTGAAGAGAGCACCTAAGGTGGAACCAAGAGACCTACTTTGTGTGATGAAGCAAGAACAATGTCTGGCCTCTTGAAAGCGAGTCTTTAGAGGAGCAGCCATCAAAGTGAGGTGTCAGCTCAGCTCACACAGAGAAAGCACACGAGTCTGTGTCATCAAAGGACTGTAAATAATAAAGTCCAGGACCAGAGAAGGAGACAGTTTTAGAACTTAACTCCTGAGCACCCAGTTTGCAGCAGCCTATGGGCAACAGTGAAAGCCCAAAATCCTTTTGCAGGTTCCTAACGTAGATTAAGCTTCTGATGAATCCCCTCTGACCATTGACCAGGGGTGAGAAGAGCCTTGCTATTAGACAGAGTGAGCTGGAAAACGGATTAATGCAGATACGGTTAGGTTAAAATTTAACACTTCACGATTTGTTCTCCCATTTGACCCACTTAAAATTTGATCTAGTTTTTATTAGTTTCTGCTTTCTTTTCCATTAACATTTTCCTGTTTGTTTTGTTATTGTTGTGGGGGGAGAGTTGTTCATTTGTTTTGCTTTGTGACTTTTGTGTATTTTTCTTTATATGAAATTCAGAACAGGTTAATTATAGAGACAATAACTGGATGGATAGCTTCTTGGAATTATAGCATAGGAGATGGGGGAGGCTCATAATCATGAGTACAAAAAAAGAAATCTAAAATTCATTGTCATGACAACTACACCACTCTTATCATAGGTTTAAATGATTGAATCCTATATGAACTATATATGTCAATAAAGCTGTTTTTCACAAAAGAGGTTTATTTTGGCTCACTCTCTAAGTGTGCCATTCAAGAAACACTTTAACTTTTCCTTGGCCTCAGTTTCCATACCCTTAAGTTACCCCTCCCAGCAAAGGTGAAAGTCTTTTACTCGGTGTCCTTCAAGGAGTACTTTAACCAAAACATTCATTGTTCAATTGAGGGTGCCATTTTAAAGAAACAAGACATTTGCTTCAAGAACACTCTTACTTCTATAACCAGCTTTCCCTGACCACCCCTCCCCATGGCACACAATTATATTTAGAATTATAATCATTTGGCTGTTAATATAATCACCGGCAAATGTTGGCCATAAATTGTAAGTGTTAACGGGGTCACATTCCCTGGTGAATAGTCAACAGTCTGCCTGGTGGATGGTGGAAGAGAGCCATTTTTCCAGGAGAGTGCAAGGGAATTAACCCGCAATCCATACCTCTACCACCTCTCCCACACTACCACTGCTCTTCTAGCCACCTCTAGACACCTCACTTCTCTTTAACTGGAATTTGCCCAGTCTTTGGCAGAAGGACTCTTAACTTGCAGTGTGGGGAACTGCACACAGCACAAAACATCACAGCTCCTCCCAGGTTATCTCTTGGGAAATAAGAAACCAGAAAGGCAAAACATGGATTTTAGTCTTGATAAATTGAGGTTCCGATATTGCTTTTCTGAAACTCCTCCAGAAAAATTCTTCTTCCACTTATTGCCCACTGGGAGGCAATTGTCATCGCTAGGTGTTCAAATGGCAAACAGGAAAAGAAGCAGTGTGGGAAATAAAATAAACAAGTACTTCCTGGGCATCTACTAACATTTATGCACCAAAAGATTTTTTTAAGTGGTTCCTGGTTTCAAGAAATTTGTAATCTAGATGAAGAGTGGGGGGCTGATAGAGAGCAAAAAGCATGAAATTGAACACACAATCAGACATTCCCTTCTAAGACAACTTTCTGTTTCTCCAAGGTCTCTGGGAGACACAAACCATTGAGGGTTGGGCTCTAACCTAAAGATTGGTCCCCAGCTGCTTGGAGAGCACGGGTCAAGTTCTAAGCCTACAGGATTATCAGGGAGGAAGAAGGCCCAAGAGGTAAGTGGGAGTCCAATCATGAAGGCCAAGGTAAAGGATGGGGACTTTATCTGGAGGCAAGTTGTTGAAATGCTTTAAGCAAAACATGACATGAATGCATTCGTGCCTTGAAAGGATGGCGGTGCCTGAAATGTGTGGATGGGTTAAGAGTGAGGTAATGAGCCCCAAACCCCAAATCCAAACCAGTTGCCCTCCACTCAGACCCCTGGAAGATCCCATGTCTTTGATCATGACTGCACAGAGAACTTTTGATGGCTGTGACCCTTCAGCCATAGATCTCCAAGACTTGATGCCTCTGGGCAGATTTGAACCCCCAGACTTTCTATTAGTGGTCAAACCCGAGAAGTGATGATGCCACCAGGACGCACATCCAACACACAGAGTTCATTCTAATGAATCAATGAAGAGAGGTGGTGGGGGGGTGGGGCAAGTTAATGAACACCGCTAATAAATGAATGGCTTCTTAATGGAGGAATACCAAATGAGATGAATTATAAGCACTTTTCTGAAAAGTGTGATTAGCTCCATTCTCATCAACTCCTTTTTGCATCTGTTAAGTGTGTGTATACATGTGTGCGTGTGTGTGTGTGTGTGTGTGTGTGTGTGTGTTGGATGGTAGAGTTGCCACAGGGCCACAAAAGCAGCAAAAATGCCCAGGAATCAAGGAACAATCTCTCACTGTCACCTTAGAGTGGTGCTTCTCCACCTTCCTATTGCCAAGACCCTTTCATACAGTTCCTCATGGTGTGGTGACCACCCCTCCCCCACAACCATAAAATTATTTTCGCTGCTACTCCATAACTGTCATTTTGCTACTGCTATGAATCATAATGTAACTATCTGATATGCGGGATGTATTTTCATTGTGACAAATTGAACATCATTAAAGCAGAGTGATGAATCACAAAACAATATGTAATTATATATTGTGAACTATTTATGGGTCTTCCGATGGTCTTAGGCGACTCCTGTGAAAGGGTTGCTCAGGTCCCAAAGGGGTCACGACCCACAGGCTGAGAACCGCTGCTTTAAATCATTACCTATTTTTATGCAAGTGGTTCATGCTTTCTACTTTTGTTTTCCAATCAACCCCATCGCAGAGGCATTTTTGTAAATGTGCCGTGCTAATTTGTAAATCCACCACACTTATCTCTGATCCAGGAGGTTTTTCCCCTCCCCATTCCGCAGAGTTCTCACCTTGAAACAGTAAGAAATACTGTCTCTCAACCAAAAGCCTTTCCAAGACTTTCGAAGCCATCCTCAAAACCATGTATTGGTTGTGATCAGTTGTGAGCTTTTCCCTCATCTCAAATGGTGCCGAGTACCCTGGATTTTATTTTTATTTTTATTATTATTATTATTATTCAGTTTGCAATCCTCTAGACCAGAAGTTCTGATGAGTAGGGGCCCACGGGACCCTGTGTAGAAAAATCCAATGCATTCTGCTGCAGTCAAAGACGTCCAAGCCACTCTTGCAGCCCCACACTGCGGCCGGCGTTCAGGCTCCTCTTCCTCTGGGACTGCGGGGCCAGGAAAGGGAGAAGTGAGGAGAAAGAAAACAGCTTCTTGGCAGCTCCTCACCCCCTCCAAAAAGAAAATCTTCTACATAGTTGCTCTAAGCGAAAAAGTATGCATAGCTTCCTGACAGATTGGATAATGTGGAGATTTGAGAAAATTGTGCAATTCCCCCTCATTTTCGTCTCACCCCCAAATGCTGAGGGTAGAAGGATAATCTCCCCTCACACATAACAGAAGTTTCCTTTTCTTTGGCGGGAGAAGGGCAGGGGGGAGCAGGAGTCGAGCCAAGGCATCATCATCTCTTGAGGCCAAGGACACCTTCCAAAGGAAGCATGATGCCCCAATGTGCCCCGTCTCCCTGAGCGGCAAGACCAGCGGACCCGGCCTCATGTCGATGGGGTATTCGGGGACCACTGGAGGAAACCTTCCGACTTGTAGGCTGGAGCAAGAAGGGGGAACCTGAATCCCAGCTCGCAGTTGCCAAGAAACTCTATATGATACAGGTGCAAATCGTTCCCCCCCCCCACCACCCTCTTTTAAATTCAGACTCATTAAAATATGTATTTTGCAAGGGGATTAAATTCGAACATCTGGGAAAGGGAGGGGAAATCCACAACTCGGAGAAGACTTTGAACGTGGTTTCGGATTCTGACTGTTTCATTGGAATCGGGGGTGAGAGGCTGCTTGCTGGTGGGAGGATGCGGGGCTCGGAGGAGAGAGGCCTCGAAATCGCTGCGAAGGGCCCCGGGCTTCATCAGCAGCCGTAATTGTGGGAAAGTGACCCAAAGATGCCGAACAACAGGAAATTACCAGAAGAATCTGTCAGCACAATCAGCTGCTATTTTCATTGTTCTTTGGCGAATTTATACACAGTCGGGAGCACCTGGGCTGGCCTGAAGCCCAGGTTTGACTAATTGCCAGGGGAGAGGAGTCGTCATTTGTCTTCGGAGGGATTTCCTCCGTTCGCTCCTCAAAACATGTGGTTTCACTTTTCCCCTCTCTCCGCAGGAAATGGCAGGACAGTGAGACGCAAAATAAATGAGTTCACTTCCAAGAGGTCGCCTCCTAAGAGGCCACTCCAAAAATAACTGTCTTGTGAGAGGTTGTTAATAACCGAGATTCTAGATACTGTCCTCAGAAAACAGCATTTTAAAGGCACCATGATTTTTCCACCCCCTTTCCAAACGCAGTGCACGCTAAAAAATGAAAGTCGTTGGAGACAAGAGCGGAAATCAACGTCCTCGGTCTTCTGGAGGTAGGGACTGTCACTCTTGTCACTCCCTGCCCGAGCCCTGTGGAGCAGAACCTTACCCCAAATCCTGGGCTCCAGTAAGTGAAAGGGGACATGGGAACCGTAGGCGATGTCACAGCTCTGCCTTGCTGGCCCTCCTTGGTGCCCCTCTCCTGGTGGCCCCCTCAGAATGGTCCAGTGGGAAGCAGGGGGGCTCCTCGCAGGCACGGCTCGAGTCCGGCCCCTCTCTGATGCCCGCGACTCCCACACGCCCAGTGACAGAACAGTGTCCCCGGCAGGAAGAGCCCAGTGCGTCTGCACCAATCACCTGCTCTGTGGCCAGGCGTGAGTGCAGGGATGGTAGACTCGCTCTATGCTCCCAAGGTCACCTTTTGACAAAAACCACCTGCCAGAGTGACAGCCTTCTCCCCTAAGCTCTCTCCATAATTTTAGAGGTTAACATGCCACTATGCACACACACACACACACACACACACACACACACACCACAACACACACACTTCTCTCCCATGCTGCTTTCATCCTTCCTGCCCCGTTCCGGTCAAGGTAGCCTGCTGTAGGGTAGTAAAGGAGCTGGGTTTTCGATCCTCTGGATCTTGTGGGCCTAGTATTGTACACGTGCCGATGCGGAAATGTCTCGGCGACGGCGTGCTGCATCTTGAAACGTGCCTTTGGTACCTCCTCACCTGCATTGTGCTCAGCCTCTCCCGCGGAGTGGGGGTTCTGGCAGGGCGACAGCGGAGAATCCGCCGCCTCTCCTTTCTCTCTCCCCTTGGAAAGCATTTCGAGCACGCGGCAGTTCATTAGGAGGCTAGGTGCAGCCAGCAACATTTGGGTTTGATTTGGTTTCAGCTGCAGGCCCGTTCTCCAAGTGGAGCTGCGCTGTAATTCTAAACGGACCCACCTTCCCCCTCGCAGAGGTGAAAAAACGCTGTGGAGCATTTTACAACCCGCAGTCCATCATTTATGCCGCAACGCTGCGAGAGTTCAGACTTGGCTTATTTTCCCTAAATCGGAGATGTTTTGACATGTTTATTTGTTTAATTTGTTTATTTTGACTAGCTCTGATTATAATTGGCAGCAGTGTGTAGAATTAACATTAGACAGTGTCTTAGACTTGTCTGTTACAATAATGCGAAAAGAATGTGAAGAGAAAGCTCTCCCATTCCATAACAAAAGCAAGCAGGCAGGAAAACTATCTGGAGTTGGGTTTGGGCTTTGGGGCGCTTTTTTGCTGTAAAAAGAAAAGCAATCCCGGTTTTTAATTTCATTGAAAACTTTACACTGAGAATTGTACGATTTATGTTAAAGCACTAATATTTCTTTCAGGCGCTAAATCTTTTAGGTGCTAATAGACTTTCTAGAACGCTGATGAAAAAATTCAACGGAGGAAGGATAACATTTAGGGTCTGCTTTAGGAAGATTTTTTTAAATGGTTCTGTGGGCTCTTTACAAAGAAAAGACCAATTGCTAAAGAATAACTATCACAATAAAGCTGGAATCATCTCCTAGAATATCAAGCAATCGTCTGCTTCAGTATGTGCCTTTAGAATTCTTTGTCTAAAACCCCCTAGCAGTAAGATTGATAGCCCTGTCTGAGTGGGTTAAGTAATCCCCCCATCTCTGTGTGCCCTCACAATAGTTATATGTGTTGACGTGTACAGTTAGCAGTGTCTTCTACCCACCCCACCCCACCTCCAGTTCTTCTTCTTCTTCTTCCTCCTCCTCCTCTTCCTCTTCCTCTTCCTCTTCCTCCTCACTGGTGCGGGAGTCAGAGAGCCAGACAAGACTGTTCGGCATGCCAGAGAGGGCATCTGGCCACAGCTCCTTGAAGGGAAATATAAGAAATGAGTTCATCTCCATTTTCTACTGCCAATTATGCACAGAGCACAAACATGCTCTGCTCACATTTATTATCCCATAAATATTTTCCCCGTGCGCAGTATGGTATATTGCTGTGTGCGATCCTGACATGGAGCACCATATGCGCTCGGCGATGGGGGCCAAGTTAAGGGTTGCCATGTCTACACCAAGCAATCCCGAGGTCTCCCGTGATGGAATATGTGCTCGCCACCGCCTGGTGTCTCTAGGCTATTGATCCCCACCCCCCTTCCGATTGCACCCGGGCGCCCCTCAGACTTCTTTGGAGGTAGCAAAATCCCCGAGTGGGTGACAAGAGTGGCCCATAACATGCTGGGCAGCTCCCTCCCATGGTGTCCTGGCAGAGCTCTGCAGGAATGGCCCACTCGTGCTGTTGAAGGGAGCTGGCGGTTAAGTCTCCTAGGGGGCATGGGAGTGTTCTTTACAGGAAACTAAAAATTTATGATTCCCTTCCCGCCCCACTCACTTGAACAGTAAACATAAAAACCATGCGGCTCCAGTGCCCAAGGTGCGAGAGCAGGCCTCAAAGACAGTTTGTAAAATTCCACAGGCCGCAAGTTTGAGGTTTTTCTACCAGGAGCCGAAGAGGAAGCAAAGTGAAGGAAAGGACACTCACGCTGAGAACGTGTAGCGGCCTTGACACTAGCACAACCCCCACACTGGGGCCAGCACTCCTCCTTTGTGGAGGGGACAAGCCAGGCCTCCCCAGGAAAGTGGAGGAAAGGGAAGGTGCGTAGAAGAAGGAGGGGATGCTAGACACACCTGTGGTTCTCCAGTGTCCGGTCCACACACAAGCTAGGAAGGACATCCTCGGCGGGACGCGGTGCTTCCCACTTCTCACATTCGAGATGCTAGGCAGTTTGACCACACAGGTCCACCCGGAGGATCAGAGAACCTGAATCTTTAAAGAAAGACCCCACTCCGGACAAACAAGAAAGGTTGGCTGTGTTATCCGTCCTTTACTATTCCGTCCAAACAACTACAATGCCTCCTCCCTGGCGAATGGCTTGCTTGGGATTTTACCCTCTGGAACGTTCTGCATTCCCTCTGTCAGCGCCGGAGAAGGATGGGCAAGTACTTAGACATCAAGAGGGCAGCCTCACCTCCGGAAGCAGAAACAGGTAGCGGGGGACGGCTCCCGTTAGTCAAGAAGAACTCAAACCACACCAGAGAAGTCAACCAGGGAACTCACTTTCCAAGGCCTTCCATTGCTGGTTGGTGCGTTTGCTTGTTTGCTTGCCAGCCCCACACTTATGGCTAGCGTGAGTGGGGAAGGATGCTGGGAGAGTATCACAGGTCTGTCTCTCCTTTCCACTCTGCCCCCAGATTTACTGTGCTGCCGAAGACAGAGCCCTCGCCTCATCTGGTCTCTCTTTTCCTCGGTGGTTTAACTTTTCAAATTGCTTGAAGATTCTTGGAAGAAAAAACTGTGTCAGACAGATAGAGTGCCACTATTATTACATATTTCCAAAGGGAGAGCTTAAATTTGTTAATATGGAAGGGGTTGGCTTTCTTTTGGGTTAAACATAGTAATGAAACATGAGCCATGAGTGTTTTTAAACTCCTTAGATATAAGAGGTTATATAAATACAAAGCAATATCATTGAAATGAAACTTCTTCAGGGCACTTGCCAAGGGACCCAATGATAGGAATATCTTCCACAGGAAGATTAAATGGGAATAGTCTAATGAAGTCTTGATGCTTGTGGTTCCATTAGAGCCCGTTCTAAATCCCGCTGGATAGCGAGGTGATTTAGAATAGGAAGAGCAACCAAAACGTGGCTACCTAGAAGAAGAGTGAGTTTTAAAACTATATTATTGCCTGCCCATGCCGTCCTATGGCTTCAGAGAGTTCCCACTCTCATTACCATGGAAAATTATCAAGACATATTCAACAAATCCTTCAGGAAAATAGCACTTCACATGGGCTCACCTTACAAAGAGATTCCCTCTTCTAATCATCAGGTCCTGAAGCGCTTTGAGAAATCAGAATCTACTCCTTAAACAGAAGTTCTTTCAGCTCGCTGTCTCATCACTCAAAAGATGGGTGGGTGCGGTGGGGGGGGGGGGGAGGGGGAACTGAGTCTAAGATACATGAAGCAATATTCACAGAAGAAGGGGAAGAGTTGTGTGAATATTAGGGAACCTGGCTGGGGCTGGGTAACAGTTTGGGGGCCGGCTCCAGAACAGAGGAAAGGAAATAAGCCAACCATGTTCCTATTGCTCACTTCCTGTCCCAAAGCCTGTCCACTCCCTCATTATACATGGCCTCACACATAGACAGGAATTGTAAGGAGACCCCATGATACTATTCCAGTGTCATGTGTGAAAGAGAGGAGAGAACGGCATATGGAATTAATAAATAAAATTGAAACAAGGGGTTTTATAAAACGTCTTATAATTACCACTGTGTCATTTTATAAAATACAGAAAAATCACTGTCGAGTGAAAAAATAAAATTAGCACTAGATTGGGAGATGGGAGGCCTAGGTTCTGCTCCACTCTGCCAGTGCCTTACAGGAGGCCCTGTAAGCCAATCACTTCTCTCTGGGCCAGATTTCCAGACTACGTATGGTGTATCCTCCCCGTCAGAAAGCTCAAAGGAAGTGAGGGGGCTGAACGTGCTTCGAAATGTTTAAGTCTCACGCAAGGATGTAGTTTTCTTTTCGCTGAGGAAGGAAGCCGACAAGAACGGTTCATGAATGAACTTAACAACGTCAAAAGTCTGACCTCGGGTCTGTCAGCCAGAAAACGAAGAGATATTGGCAGGCAAAACATTCAGAAAATATTAAATGCAACAAAATGGGTATGACCTGGTTTTGAATATAAAAAGCTTCTTGTTTGATTAAAAATAAAATTCACTGTTCTCTCAAAACATGTCCCCTCGCTTGTCTTTCCAATATGCCCCCAAATGGCTTTTGCTTTGCTCATTATATAACATATAGGGACACTAAGTAATATGATCTGGTTCATGTGGACTTTTATTCTATCTAGTTTCACTGGTGTCCCCAAGAGAAGACCCTTTCTGGATTCCAACTTCTTCTGGGTCTCTCTACTTCATATCCTCCTGAATATGTACACCCCAACATTCAAATAGGGTCCCCTTTTCCCCTGACCTTCACTAATAGTTCTTGAGGTCACCCTGCCCTCTCTGCTGGCCTCGGGCCCTTTCCTGAGAACTCCACACTCCAGATACAACCATCCCCATGCAAATCCCCGGGAGCACTCCTGGAGTTGGCATAATTCTCCTCAAGTCCTGGACTGCTGGGGTGTTTTCTGGACGGCCTGATCAGAGTTCTGGCTTATGAACACTCACAAGCTGTGCACCCGTCAGCCTTCTGGAAGCCCCTAGATGCGCACAAACCAGTCCATGGCCATTCTGACTTCCCCGTTGTCAGAATGTGGTTCTTGATACTCCCTCCACAAAACGTGGGCAGAAGAATGCCCGGCAAACAGCCAAGAACCACAGGGTAGAAAGTTCTGCGGGTCCCAAGCAGGCCTGTCTTAGGACCAACCATTGTGTCACCCACTGGCATCATAAAGACACGCCATCTTTCTTCTGCCCACCCCCCTGTCCTCACCCTCTCTAGTCTTGTCTTCCTGTCTTTCATTCTCTTCTCCTTCTCCCTTCCCTCCCCTTGCAGGACAGACAAACCAGCAGCATGGACAGTCACCTCAAACTTGCAAAAGGCTGGAAATTCCTATATTTTCTCTCCTGCTTCCCACAACCCTCCAGGTTGTTCCTTAGGGAGGTCATACCAGGCCTGGCATAAAGACAGGACTTGCCCAGAGCAGGGGAGTCTGACCTGCATTCCTACAGAGACCACGGCTGATTGGTGTCTGGGGTGAGCGGCAAACAATTTTGCATGCAGATCACCCGGCTATTTCCTTCTTCTCGCTGTTTTTTCAAAGGTTCTCAAAAGGCAACAGGTCCCCTTGTCTAAAGGAGAGAGGAGGAAATGTGCCTTCACCATTTCCTCGGGAGGTGAAGACATGAGTGACAGTATATACCAAAACCAATTTTCCTAATGACAAAGCACAGTCTTGACTAGCAATGATTGTGAAAATATGAGGGCGGTGAGTGGGAAAGAGGGTCTGGGGGGTCTGAGGTAAGACAGCTTTTAAGCAAAGTGCATGGTATGGTCCCGGTCCATCAGCAGAGAAGGGGCTTTTAAACTTGTACCCCAAAAGTGAGTCTGTAGCAGGAGCCAGGGCCAGAGACACGAATGGCTCTCCGTCGCCATCCTGTGGACACACACGGAGGGAAAAGGCACTCTCCTGCTGTGATGGTCACTGCCCGAAATTTTGTTATCTCTTCCAAAGAATTACTAAAGCTTCCAGAATGTCCTTCCCCCAGTCGTCCCCTCGCCCTCATTAGCTGCCTTTGTTTGTCTTTGAGATAAAGAGATCTTGGCTAGCTTCTGCCTGTTGACTGAAAAACTCAATACTCAAAAAAAAAAAAAAAAGATTGCTTTTGTGGCACTGAGACCAACATGCAGGTCCCTTAATTGGTTTAAAAGACCAGGAGAGGGGTGTAGAAAGAGAATGAATGAGAGCCAGGACTAGAGGGGGAGACTGGGGCCAAATGGTCAGTAAGCCCCTTTTATGGACTGTTTGGTCTCCTGGCTACAAAGGCTTCGCTAATTGACAGAGGAAAGAGACCAACAAAAGACAGTTTTAAGTGACATTCTGCTCTTCCCCAGGAAGGCTCAAGTTTGCGGCTGATCTGGAGAACAGATAATAGCATTCGCTGGTGG